>JAIGNY010000936.1:155000-220000 GCA_020152595.1 Chiridota heheva
ACGTAGATCAGCTCCCTACGTGGATCATTCGAGAAAGTACCCAACCAGTTATGTATACAACAAATCGAATGATTTGCAGTGATCTAAGTTGTTTCTAATTTGTTTCCTCTTTTTTTTTTTTTACTCGGAAGGGGTTAGGGGAGGAAGCTGGCCCTGAAGAGCTCAAAGATTTGTAATTGGGTGAGTTCTTCTCTCCCCATTTCCCTCCCCCTTCTTTGCCCAGACACACGTAATAAAAAAAAAGCAGTTTGTCACATTGTTTCTCAATAAAGTCTTTGGATTTTGACACATGTTTTTGTGAAGATTTTAATCCGCTTCAAAACTGAATGCAATCAAAGCGTATAGGGAAACTTGCCCTCCCTGCATGTTGCGTGATGGGAAGGTTGCTTGCTTCAGAGGTCAAATTGGGAAATTATTGACATAATATTCAGGGAAAATTTTTGTAAAATTATTGGTAGTTAATGTTTGTAAGTTTTGCCACTATTTACTGAAAAACATTCCCAAATGGTATGAAATTTTCCCAAAATAAATAAAATTGAAGAAAATTGAAGAACATTTTCCAACTGAAATAAAACTTATATTAAAGGAGATTTACCGGACATTGCCCGAGATTCCAGATTAGTCAATTAGCAACGTTTCAGAGTAATTGTTTCGCTTGTAAACAGGAAATTTTGGGAGTTCTTGTTATTTTCGAATGATTTTAGCCAGGCGTTCGACGCCCAATTTTGGCCCGGCTTTCGGGTAATTTACATCAAGATCTGTAGGCTTTGCAGATGAACAGGTCAATGTTATACCCTTTCAGCCCTTTCAAAATTATTTTGAGATATAGTTGATTCGGTAAAATTGGTTAAATACCGGATTTGGGTATGCGAATTCACGTGTATATCCGAGAAGTGCGGGGGTGGGAGAGGGGGGGGGGTCGACAGGGTCGTACGTCCCTCCCAAAAAATAAAATGGTAAAAAGGTCTAGAAAGTATGATAAAAGGTCCAAATATTTATATCGGCGACGCACTAATCCAAAGGGCTGGCTAAAAGCCTAAACCCCTGGAATTAAAGTGATACGACTTGTGACTTTTTGTTTTTCGCCGGACTGTCCCAGTTATTTTCTTTTTTGTAAGAAAATACGTTTAAAAAAAAAAAAATATTCACGATACAAAACCCACAAAGAAGAAACAAAGGTTGAAGACTAGTTAGGTCTATATTTATCTCGATTTCTAGAAAAAAAAAGATTTTCCTGACGCGAAATCTCTCTTTCGGTCTCTGGAAAATTACAATGAAACTTTCATCAACACAATAATTTCATAAATGAATTTCAAATAGATGTTTCGCCGCAATTCTCTTGTCAAATTTTATATTGTTGATCATTTATTACATTCAATAAATTAAACAAAACTGGTGCCGAGCTGGTAAAAATCTTTTTTATTTTCTTTCTAAAATAACAAAAATGAGAGATTACTCAAGGACGCTTGTACATGGGAGGGGGAGTTGATGGAAGGGGGAGAGGAGGTGATGGGGGAGGGGGTGTTTACTGCATGCAGGGTCCAAAATTCAAAGCAGCATTCTCGGAGGAGAACAGCTGAACAAATTTCGGACTTAAATGCATTCCATCATGTGTTTACATGAATTTACCCGAACCTCCATCCAAATACTTAGTTTGATATATTTCTTATATTTCATATAATTTGTTGTATTTTATAGCCTGTTTCATATCTTAAATATTTCTTGTATTTTATATATTTCTTGTACTTTATAGCCTAAATTTCATAATTCATATATTACTTATACGGTATCTTAAATAGACCTAGGCCTTTTTCTTGTATTTTATAGCCTTTATTTCATATTTTGTATATTTTATATATTTCATTTTATATATTTGATATATTTGATATATTTCAAATATATTATATATTTGACATAATTTATAGTTTTTTATATATTCTATATTTCTTATATTTTGTATAATTATAACATTCTGTATGTTTCTCATATTTCATATATATTTCTTGTATTTTATATATTTCTTGTATTTTATATATTTCTTATATTTTTAACAATGCATTTCATAATTTGTTTTTCAACATTTTCAAGCAAAAGATGGATATTTTTTTCTCGATTAATCACAGTTTAATCAGACCCCTCCCCCTTCCCTTATTTAACTAAGAAAACACCCCGGAATGTGTGTTTATTTATTTTTTTGATGTAAATTATATAAAAAAACTTTTCAGTAATTTGCTTTGCATTTTTGTGTGTGTGTGTGTGTTTTTTTTTGGTTTTGGGCTCACCCAAAACAATGGCCAAGTGCCAAGTTTACACGGTCTGGATGCGTGCCAGCCTGAAAGTGTGTGTGTGTGTATATATAGTATTAATGAAGGAAGGTATTCCTAATACTTGAAATTTCCATTCATACACACGGCGGTATTAACCTCCTTCGAATTCTTTAATAATCAATACACCGATCTGTAATCATTTCTCTCTTAGGAAAGCTTCCTAAGGAATTCCAATATTAACCGACCCCGGATTTTGGCATTTGGCGCCTGTCTGTATGTGAATTGGAAATGGGCCAGAAAGTAAAGAAATGTTTGCTTTAGATAAATAAGTCTATATTTATCCTTTTAGTTGTTGAGATCCCCCTTGTCATATGGTGTAATACGAAGAGGGTGATTTGATATTCTGGTATTTAACAGTTTAAGGAAAATCTATTTTAGACAAAATTTATGTGTAAAGCGGTGAGAAAATCCTTATCTAAAATAAATATCTGGAATTTAATGATTCCCGCCATCATTCCTGTTTCATTTGATACAATTCCGATCTTGTTTGGATTCTTGTGACTTTCCTGAAAAAGAAAGTCATTGTAAAACCTGCATTAACCAGAGGATCACGTCAGTCACGCGTTGAGTTCAGGCAGGAGAGGCGCTTAGGCCTAAGGGAAGGGGAAGGGGGTAGGGGTGACTCGTCTAGAATGGTAATGGGGATGGAAAATGAACAGAATAATTCAGAAGTGTGCAGATGAATTTATTTCAGGACTTTCAGTCCTTTCATGTATTTGTTTGAAATTTGGCCCCAATCAAACTGTTCCAAATAATTTGATCTTGTTTGGGACATACTGTTCAACATATGGGTCACAGGAAAAATACCCACACACACACTTTTTGAAGGTGAAGTACAGTATTCTGAGGTGCGGAAAAGTCGCAGCGGGGAAACCACGAAGGGCAATTGCATGGAAAATTAGGGGGTGGGGGTGGAAAGAGGCACCCATCTTTTGCCTCTTTGGATAGTATCTGATAACACCAGTGGAGTATTCATAATTTCTTGGAACACAAGAGAAAGTGGAGTTATTTGATCACTTCTCTGCTCCCAGTGTCATATCCAGCTAACAAAAACTGGGGAGGGAGATGGGGAATGTGGGTGGGGAAGGTGGGTGGGGAAGGTGGGTAAGGTGGATCGGTGGGTGGGGAAGGTGGGTCGGTGGGTGGGGAAGCGTGAATTGTTGATGTTCATTTCCACTATATAGAGGATCCTTGGGACTGTGGACATGGACAACGCCCCGAGTGATAACGTTATTTCTCAATAATTGGGGAGACCCTAACGCCTATCTGCCTATGGCATTTCTTGTTCCATGTCTCGTCAAACAGTTGGGAACATGACCTTGCTATATGACCGTTACTTCGATATTATTAATTTCTGAGGACTTGACCCCAAAGTTCAAATTGGGCATTTCGTGGTTTGTTAAACGCCGGATCACTCCGGAATAAATCCGGATGATTTAAAGAGGGAGGCTCGTCTCAGTAAAATACAGTAAAAATAAGGGATACTTTATTTTGACGTCACTTCCGGTTGTGGAGGCAAGATCCGATCCTCTGTTTGTTTGTCCCACACAGTACAGCCAGACACTAGCATGTACGTTGTGTGTGCGAAATTACATACACAGCGCTTTACGTTACTGTGACGAGAAACTTATTTGTTTTTTTAATGCTTTTTTGTCAGAAAGCGAAAGTGAAATTTTAGTATTATAATACTACAATGATAGTCACCAAATGAATATTAATGAGAAAAAAAAAGAAGAAGATGAAAGCAAAAGTCAAAATAAACGATTCTCCCGGGGCTCGAACTCACGACATGATTTGAAAAAAAGTCTTGATTGCCGCAACTATCTGTGCCAACTCATATTATGACCTTTAAATGCGTTTTGAATAACTATATACCTTGCAATACGAGACAACGAATCGCGCAGCAAAATTTCAACCATTAAAAAATTTGAAAGGAATTCTAAATATTGTGATTATATGACGATATCGCCTCTTTAAATTGCTCTAACTTATGCAGTTTCAACGTTCGTCACTACAACAGAAGATCAGATGACGAACAAGGTATTATATTTTGGCTTAAATCGGGATCTGAGCATTTTCAGTCTCGGTAAAGTTCCCAAAATAAAAAGAATTCGTGGCCCATTTTGTGACGATTTTTGAAAAAGTAAGATTTGTCAATCGTTTTTCTGATCTGTAAAAGTCACCGTTCGAGTCATAGCAGACAACTTTTTACCAGGCTCAATATGCTTTTGTAAAGTGAACTATTAGTGTCGTCAAATTTATGCCAACTTCAAGTATGCCTACTTTTAGTGAATGAAAATGTTCAGGAAAAATGTCAATCCAAATTCTCATTTCTTAGACATAATTTCCTAACTAACGTGATAAGGTGTGGCTTTTCCGTAACACTATGTTGTTATTACGGCAATGCATTGAGACATGGGGCGGAATTATGCAAAATATGATTAATTTGGTTGTATGATTATTGACAGATCTTACGGATATGAACAAATGATATTCTTGTTACCGTTATTTACAAGTTTGGATTTGCTGGTACTAGGCTTAGGCCTACCAAAAAACGATCTGTTTTTGCACCAAATATTTAGGCCCTAGGCCTAACGTTAGTGGTACTGGCCGTAGGCATAGGCCTACTAGGTGTTAGTACTAATGCCTTCTAGGGCCTATTACTGTAGTATGACCCGAATTTGTTACCCACCTTAGCGCAGTTGGACAAAATTGTTATGTAAAAAGGTTCATTTTCATGATTGATGAGTACAGAGTAGGCATATGAAGGTGTGTAAGAGACATACGCCTAAAATACCATGTAGGCTAGGCCTATAAACATATTCCATTGATTGCCGTACTCAGTCGGATCAATAACAGAATAGTCCCTGCTTAGAAGTTAGACTAGACCAAAACTATTATGAGTCACCCCACAAAATAATTTGCGACATATGGCCTACCGGCGGTTGATTACATCAATTATTACATAACAGAACTTCGGAAGACAAAACTGATCCAAGTGAATGCTGAAAATGACAGTTCCATATAAGCATACATCCATAGCCCACATCATCCCCGTATTAGATTGCCCTTAGTATTGATATTCTTATTCTTACTTAAATCTTACCGTATAATTGATATTCTTAGTGTTTTAAAACTTAAGCATGAAACATTGATAATAATTTGCTAAGTTCTAATATTACTCTTGCTTTTTGTGCAACATTCCCAAGAGCAACTACAGAATGTAACACAATTTTGATAGCATCCCCCTGTAGTTTGCGTGTCCCGAAGTTTTGGAAATTTGTTAATATTTACCGTTTTCTCTGGTATGTCCTAACTAAAGTAACAGTTTATTATACTGTAGTCCTACTTGGTTTGTTGGATTAGTCATGGTCATACTCAGATAATTTTAGACTACTATGACTAAAGTAACAATCTATTATACTGTAGTCCTACTAAGTTTGTTGGAGTAGCCCTGGTCATACTCAGATAATTTCAGACTACTATGACTAAAGTAACAGTGTATTATACTGTAGTCATACTAAGTTTGTTGGAGTAGTCATGGTCATACTCAGATAATTTCAGACTACTATACTAAAGTAAGAGTTTAATATACTGTAGTCCTACTAAGTTTGTTGGAGTAGTCATGGTCATACTCAGATAAGTTCAGACTACTATGACTATAGTAACAGTTTAATATACTGTAATCCTACTAAGTTTGTTGGAGTAATCATGGTCATACTCAAATAATTTCAGACTGCTATAGCTAAAGTAACAGTTTATTATACTGTAGTCCTACTAAGTTTGTTGGAGTAGTCATGGTCATACTCAGATAAGTTCAGACTACTATGACTATAGTAACACTTTAATATACTGTAGTCCTACTAAGTTTGTTGGAGTAGTCCTGGTCATACTCTGATAATTTCAGACTGCTATGACTAAAGTAACAGTTTATTATACTGTAATCCTACTAAGTTTGTTGGAGTAATCATGGTCATACTCAAATAATTTCATACTACCATGACTAAAGTAAGACTTTAATATACTGTAGTCCTACTAAGTTTGTTGGAGTAGTCATGGTCATACTCAGATAATTTCAGACTACCATGACTAAAGTAAGAGTTTATTAAACTGTAGTCCTACTAAGTTTGTTGGAGTAGTCATGGTCATACTCAGATAATTTCAGACTACCATGACTAAAGTAACAGTTTATTATACTGTAGTCCTACTAAGTTTGTTGGAGTAGTCATGGTCATACTCAGATAATTTCATACTACCATGACTAAAGTAACAGTTTATTATACTGTAGTCCTACTAAGTTTGTTGGAGTAGTCATGGTCATACTCAGATAATTTCATACTACTATGACTAAAGTAAGAGTTTATTATACTGTAGTCCTACTAAGTTTGTTGGAGTAATCATGGTCATACTCAGATAATTTCATACTACTATGACTAAAGTAACAGTTTATTATACTGTAGTCCTACTAAGTTTGTTAGAGTAGTTATGGTCATACTCAGATAAGTTCAGACTGCTATGACTAAAGTAACAGTTTATTATACTGTAGTCCTACTAAGTTTGTTGGAGTAGTCATGGTCATACTCAGATAATTTCATACTACTATGACTAAAGTAAGAGTTTAATATACTGTAGTCCTACTAAGTTTGTTGGAGTAATCATGGTCATACTCAAATAATTTCAGACTGCTATAGCTAAAGTAACAGTTTATTATACTGTAGTCCTATTAAGTTTGTTGGAGTAATCATGGTCATACTCAGATAATTTCATACTACTATGACTAAAGTAACAGTTTATTATACTGTAGTCCTACTAAGTTTGTTAGAGTAGTTATGGTCATACTCAGATAAGTTCAGACTGCTATGACTAAAGTAAGAGTTTATTATACTGTAATCCTACTAAGTTTGTTGGAGTAATCATGGTCATACTCAGATAATTTCAGACTGCTATAGCTAAAGTAACAGTTTATTATACTGTAGTCCTACTAAGTTTGTTGGAGTAATCATGGTCATACTCAGATAATTTCAGACTACCATGACTAAAGTAACAGTTTATTATACTATAGCCCTACTAAGTTTGTTGGAGTAATCATGGTCATACTCAGATAATTTCATACTACTATGACTAAAGTAACAGTTTATTATACTGTAGTCCTACTAAGTTTGTTAGAGTAGTTATGGTCATACTCAGATAAGTTCAGACTGCTATGACTAAAGTAAGAGTTTATTATACTGTAATCCTACTAAGTTTGTTGGAGTAATCATGGTCATACTCAGATAATTTCATACTACTATGACTAAAGTAACAGTTTATTATACTGTAGTCCTACTAAGTTTGTTAGAGTAGTTATGGTCATACTCAGATAAGTTCAGACTGCTATGACTAAAGTAACAGTTTATTATACTGTAGTCCTACTAAGTTTGTTGGAGTAGTCCTGGTCATACTCAGATAATTTCAGACTACTATGACTATAGTAACAGTTTATTATACTGTTCTCCTACTAAGTTTGTTGGAGTAGTCCTGGTCATACTCAGATAATTTCAGACTACTATGACTAAAGTAACAGTTTATTATACTGTACTCCTATTAAGTTTGTTGAAGTAGTCATGGTCACACTCAGATAAGTTCAGACTACTATGACTGTAGTAACACTTTAATATACTGTAGTCCTACTAAGTTTGTTGGAGTAGTCATGGTCATACTCAGATAATTTCAGACTACTATAACTAAAGTAACAGTTTATTATACTGTAGTCCTATTAAGTTTGTTGGAGTAGTCATGGTCATACTCAGAAAATTTCAGACTACTATGACTTAAATAACAGTCTATTATACTATAGCCCTACTAAGCTTGTTGGAGTAATCATGGTCATACTCAGATAATTTCAGACTACCATGACAAAAGTAACAGTTTATTATACTGTAGTCCTACTAAGTTTGTTGGAGTAGTCATGGTCATACTCAGATAATTTCAGACTACCATGACTAAAGTAACAGTTTATTATACTGTAGTCCTACTAAGTTTGTTGGAGTAGTCATGGTCATACTCAGATAATTTCATACTACCATGACTAAAGTAACAGTTTATTATACTGTAGTCCTACTAAGTTTGTTGGAGTAGTCATGGTCATACTCAGATAATTTCAGACTACCATGACTAAAGTAACAGTTTATTATACTGTAGTCCTACTAAGTTTGTTGGAGTAGTCATGGTCATACTCAGATAATTTCAGACTACCATGACTAAAGTAACAGTTTATTATACTGTAGTCCTACTAAGTTTGTTGGAGTAGTCATGGTCATACTCAGATAATTTCATACTACTATGAAATATTTCAAAACCATTATGTCATCCTTGACATCAAAAACAAAATTTCTTTGTCAACTTCTGAAACTGTCATGCACACGCAATGTAGGCTGCACAGGTACAACATTGCATCGTGGTACTGTTGGTTAATGTTGATTATTTGCTACTTTTCCGCAACTTATTTTTTGTCAAAATTGTGTCAATTTATTTTTGGATCACATAAATAACACAAAAAACATAACATGAAACTGTTATTGGTTTTGAACATAAGTTTGCTGTGACAGATCATACATTGTATATTTACCTTACACAACGCCTTGATATAGAAGGTTTATGAAATGTTAACTAGTTTAAATTACAACAAAATGTTTTTTGTTCTTTGTTTGTTCCAAAAACAATTTTTGTTAAATTCTGGCATGTTGAAAAGGTAAGCACATAGTTCTGTAGGCATAGCTGTTTTTCTCAGTTATTTTGAAGCATACTCTTTATCATTATCTGGCTAGACCAGTATAGAGCATTAATGCAAAAATAACTAATTTTTTTTGGAGTGAGGAACAAATTACAGTGCTATACACTATTGTGATGTTCTTGTTCTCAGTCTTGTTCTCACTTGAGAACTGATATCATTTAAAACATTTTATGCTAGTTGTTCTACATTGCGGATTTGTGATTATTTCATGCTTTCACAGGCACTATAATCTGATAATTCAGTCTAATGGTATATGTAGATCTGAAAAACTTTTGTTGTTGTTTTAGTAATACTAAGATAGACAACAAATTTTGTTAACTCTCTTGATTCTCAGTTTGACTCTTTAGATACAGTATATATAAAGCAGTGTACTGTTGACATGACTTTACACTAACATTATGTACCGTCTTCAAAAAAATTGTCATTACAGTTCATTTATTCTGTCATATTGTTTTTGTAGATTGAAAAGAGTATTAATTGGGTGTAGATCGGTTCCATATGGAGTGTTACTCTCTTTTATAGTTCTGCTATTATATTGCAACCATTTTTCTCACCTTAATACATTCATTCTTAAGAAAGCTAATAATTGATTTGCACAAACTGCCTTCATGCATGTTGCTTCAAGACCCCAAAACTGTATATCTAGAAATAACAAATCACATTCATTTCAGAACAGTGTACATTAGGGGATAAAAAGATTTCAGATTTTGAATAGAAATCACTGATTTTTGCAGCCCAGAATGTAAGAAGGGTCAATGTTTACATTGTTAAAATGCTGTCTTGTCTACTTGAAATTACATTTTGTGCTCCTTGCAAAACATTTGAATTCTGCTTCTGCTCAAACACTGAAATAGCTCAAAACTTCAATTAAAAACACATTTGGTCAAAAATGATTGTATAGCAAAACGTAAATGATTTGCATAAAAAAACCATCACCTCACATGTCATATCATATTTATAACTTACAGTATCATTTGATGTTATTTTATTTCCAAGTATCCCTCCGTTGTTTGAGAGGAAAGTACTGTAGCATCACATTGTCTTGATATTAACTTTTCACTACCTTTTACTTTCCCTCAAAGATTGTGGCAGAGCAACAGAGAAATCAAGTAAGTACTATATTTCTAAATGAAAAACATGTGCTCAAATAAGTGCAGTATCAGGACTAGCTCCATATTTACCTATCAGTCATTTAGGTTGCATGGAAGCTACAGCAACACCAACTGAAGAAGAATGCTGTGACTGACAGTGATACAGCATTGAATGATGTCTCCATCCATCCTGTATATTTACAGCATACTTCATACATGATAAAATGAAACAACTGTTGCTATATGTGAAATATTGTTTTATGAGATGATTCTTTCATATCATATTTTTCTTTGTTTTACCTACAGTAATGAATTGGATAAGTACATTGTGATATTGGAGCAGTGTAAGACATGAATGTGGGTACCACAATATCTTTGCATCAACAGAAAAGGTAAACAAGATGCAGATGGTTTAATTTCTTCTGAAAACTATCATTATCGGTCCTTTATAAAACTCAACTTAGAAAAAGTAAAGTGCCAACTTTACTGTTGGCATTTTACTTTTACCTGGTTAATGGTCAATAATTACCATCTTTAAGAATACTGTTATTATTATTAAACAATAATTGATTTGTATAGTGCAAAATCATGTCAAGCATTTCTATGCGCTGTACAAATAGAAAATGATGGAGAGGAGCAGGAAAATAAGTAGAGCTTGTTAAGCCTTTAGAATATATTGATGAAATGTTTGTCCATTTTCTGACACTAGGGTGAGGCATTGCTAGATTTGTTGATATCAAATAATATTTCATTTGCAGCACTTCATAGATACATACTTCGAAATGCTCAAAAAAAGACTAGTGACAATTAGAACATTCACTTACAGTTTTTTGCAAGCAAATATTGACAAGGAAGTCTAGTTAAAAAAGCATATTAAGTTTCAGACAAACAGTAGCAAATCAAAATTTGTGCTTTATTATTTTATGTATAATATATGATGTAATGTAGTATGATATAAAATATTTTGATAGTGTTATATATTGTCTTTTCCTCTATTGACCTAGATAATTTATTTTTCACTGTGGGATATGGCAAAAAAAAAATCTAGTCGCTCTCTTTGAAACTATTGTAGATTACAATTTAGAGAAAAAAAAAAAAAACAGGAAATGAAGGGAAGTTCCACTCACGAGACAAGCAACACTTTGTAACTTCACAAAGCTTTAAAATACTCAATTTAAAACTAAATTCAATTTACATCATTAACTGATGTCTGGTCCTTTAAAATAAACATATAAAGCTTACTCAGACGTAAAGTGAAATATACCTGCAGTCCAAACCAAAGTTGAAAGGTTTACGAATGGGTATAGGTGGAAAGCTTTATGTAATTCTTTGTATTCCCTTCCTAAATTCTAGAAAATGAGGACAGTCTAATCCTGCTAGATTATGGTTAAGGGTATGGTCAGCAGTCAAAAACGTTCGGTTAAAATTCTTTTCCATTTTTTACAAATGTGTGACAATGAATTAAGAAACAAAACAAAGGGGTTACATAAGGAAATAGAAACTTCCGCCCACTTATACATCAGAAGAGGAACAAAAATTTGCATATTTTGACCTGAAAATTCAAAATGCTCTAAAATGGTCAATTTTTAACCGATTTGTATTTTTTTTTTGCTGCTATTTTCCATGGATTTTAAAGCAATTAACATAAGTTGCTGCTACACATCCAAATACTGAAATATCTTTGAAGAAGCACTTATACATATGAAAGGTTTAATGCAGTGCTTATTTGTCATGAAGTTGAAACAAGACTTACATTTGAATCGAAAGAGATAAATAAATTGTACTATCAAATAAAGTATTTTTTTACTTTTCTTAAGTGTTATGTGAATGTTTATACTTGTGTACCATTTATCCCCTAATTATTTATTTATAAATTCATCTGCCTCAAACAAGAAGAGAAATACCAGTTTAATATGTATTTTGTGTTTTAGGTTACTGTGGAGCCACTTTTTTAACTGAAATAGCAGACAGGCTTATTGTAACATACCTGCAAGGTACACATGAATGTCCTGCATTCGCAAAGTCATATGTTGTGTAACACTAACCCAATCCAATACTTTATTCCTTTATTTTTGTCAGAAACAAGGATGGAAAGTATAAAAGTAATATCGAAAAGACTTTCTATGCAATCTGACTGCCTAGAGAAAAGTTATGCTCAATTTTAAATTGCTTAATCTTGAAATGATTTAAAAGATAATGGGAAAAGAGTAATGCACCATCAATTGTAAAATTTAATTGGATTTCAATAAACAAAAAGTGTTACAATGATTTCAATGAAAAGTGTGAGGCAGATTTTCTAGGGGGGAAGGAAACCCACATTGTGTTAAAAGTTACCTTTCATTGAAATATTGATATATGTTTGTTACAAAGGTACAATTTCCCTTTAAAAAAAATGCTATCATGATTTTAGTTTAGATGTGCTCATTGGGTTGGGGACTCTCTAGTACTGTGGTGGTGCCACATTTAGTCATTTATTGGGGTATACCACTCATTTGAAGCCTTAGATAAGACCCTGTGTTAAACATTCAGCATTTCCTGAAAACGGTTCATTTGCACAGATGAGGGGATAAAATTCGGTGAAAGGAAAATTTGCAGTGACTTCACATTATCTTCAAGCACATCCAGATGAAAACAGTATCACAACATTGACAAACTGACAGTTAGTGACACGGAGATGCGGCACAGCCCTCTGAATACATTACTTGTATGCATTATAGTCATTTATTTCCCTATCATTTTACTCCTCTCAGGCCTTTCCCATGATTATTTGCAATAGGTTGCCTTAGCCCTTATAATAGTGCTTTAATATTACAGCTTATCCGAGCTCCCGTAATGGAGACTGCTCCTCAACGGTGTTATGTATACCCCTTACGTGCAACTGTTCATGATCTTCTATTGGTCAAGAGTTTTATTCTCCAATTGATTGCTTAGTGACAGTGCTCTTCATGTCCCACCCTATTCACTCCCAACTGACAGTTTGCCCCACATTGCACAGAAGAAGAACCACTTGAATTCTTGACAGACGGATATACTTATTAAAAGCTGGAATGTTAATTCAACCAAGTTTGGAGTTCCATGTTACACGGGTGATTTATAACAGTTTCAGAGGTAAACATTCATACCAGGTGTGTAACAATATATTTGGTAAGAAGCACATACGTCACTATAAGGGGGTCGGGTTGGGTTGCCTCCCCCCACAAATGGGACGCCAGTTGGAAAAATAACATGGCAGTTAGAAATCCAACCCTTCCTCTTCGGGAAACCCTGATAAATCCACCCAGTTAGGAAACTGATGCCTCAAAATTCCCCCCTCCCCTCCCTTACCACCACCATTCCGAAGACCCTGAGCCCAATCAGAATACCCTAGCGACGTTCTTGGTAAGGGGACACAAGTGACTTGTAATCAAAAAGTGTCAGCATATCAGGTTTGTGCTTCTATTCCCAGGGTCTTTAACAAATGAGGCAACACTTTTAATGTGTAAACCTCCATACTATGGCAGTGAGATTAAAGTGTTTGCGTACATTTCAACGTAAATGTAAGCGGCCCAGGCAATGTCATATTGCAGATACTTGGACAAGGGTCCTGAACACAATATTTCCCATGGACAATAGCTGCACCACTAATTGTGGTGTAGCCAGCTTAACAAAAAAGTGAGGTCTCAAATTTAGCCCAATTCTGAAGGCAATTTTAAAAGCGAAATATATATATATATATATATATATATATATATATTATATATATATATATATATATATATATATATATATATATATATATATATATATATATATATATATATATATATATATATATATATATATATATATATATATATATATATATATATATATATATATATATATATAAACAACAAGGGGTTCATATTAAACAGTGCTGGACGTATTGGGGGGAGGGGGTGGTTCATGGTAAACAAAACGTCCAACTTTTGCCACAAAATACCAAAAAAGTAATAGATATATAAACAACTCATTTTGCAGGCGAAAAGTTATCACGGTTTTGGGCCCCAGAGCACCTCTCACTAAATTTCAGAAAATTGTGTTCGATTGTTGGCAGATAGGAATACAAAAAAATGACCAAATTTGTAATAAATGTTACCTCATATTATTAAATGGGGTAAATTGGGTCCGTAAAATACTTACGGGGCCTACTTATCTACCTAAACTTGACAGTTATACAAATTGAGAGGTATTTAGCTTTTCAAACGCTAAAGCTGATATGACTGGTACACATCTTAAAATTAGGTTGAAATTACTCTTATAAATCACAATATAAACTATTTCTCTTGATGTACAATCGAATCTAAGAGTATTTTCGCAAAGCTCAAGCGTTTATTTCACCTCCAATAGCATCAATTGTTCTTAAGAGGCAGGATAAGAGCGCTGTAGACCGTCTATTGGTGTTGTACATCCGTCGTTTTACGGACATACACTCAATTTGCATGCGTTATAATCATGGCATCCAATTCAAGCCGACAGCTCGTCTAATCGAATTGTGATAGAATTATCCTTGGGCTCTTTGTTTGTGATTTGTCATAAGATGAATTTGAATTTTTTTCTTCTTCATAGTTTCTTAACAACTCCCTGGTTTAAACAACATTTGGTTTTACTTCACAAATTAGTAAGTTGTTTTTTTCGTGATTTTCATCCTTTTTTGTATCAGTCGGTTGTCAATTTTATTACTGTTTCTTTATCTTTCATAGGCTGTTGTGCGAAAAGAAGTGCTCACATTGTGACATACTGTAAAACAATGTCGTTAATTCTCAAAAGTCGTATCTTTTATCGTGTCCCCATACGCTAAATATGTGTTCTTCGGTTTTAGAGCAAATTGCCCTGATCTAGAACAGAGATTAAATGGAAATTCATCACTCGAATTCAAATTGATTGTCACGTGATTTTGATTAAAGTTTCCGGTCAATCGAGGTCATGTTTCCGACTGCAAAGCGTCCATTTTGCATGATTTCCCAACTGAAGAAAGTTCCGCCAAAATATGTTTAATCGTGGAGTAATTCGAAGCTCCAAGCAATTTAGAAATATTGAATTTGGCAATGTTGGTCACTGCCATACCCTCTCTTCCATGATGGTACCACCGATAATGTGTCATTCATGCAACGATAAATTATGAGGTATACTTAAAGAGTACATGCATTCAAAAACAAAAATAGGAAAAGCACAAACAAAAGTGTACAATGAAAAGCAGTTTATCTTATAAAAGGTTTCTAAAAATGGCAATAGTTACATGTTTGTGTCAAGACTGCTTAGATGAGATTATACATATGACATTTAATATATCAATGAGGTATACAATTTTTTATCTGAAATTGAAATGCACAAGACAAAAATACCGGAGACAAAAACACTGGTTACAATAAGCATATATAAGAGAGATACAGGATAAGGTGTTAAACACAATGAACTTGAGCTTTCACTTAATGGTTCTTCTAAACACAATGGACTTGAGCTTCCCCTTAATGGTTCTTTTAAACACAATGGACTTGAGTTTCCCCTTAATTGTCCTTTCAAATCCAATGAACTTAAATTTACTCTTAATGGTCCTTTTAAACACAATGGACTTGGGCTTCTCCTTAATGGTCCTTTTAAACACAATGGACCTGAGCTTCCTCTAATGATTCTGTTAAATACAATGGACCTGAGCTTCCCCTAATGGTTCTTTCAAACACAATGGACTTGAGCTTCCA
Organism: Chiridota heheva; assembly: GCA_020152595.1. Taxonomy (NCBI): domain Eukaryota; kingdom Metazoa; phylum Echinodermata; class Holothuroidea; order Apodida; family Chiridotidae; genus Chiridota; species Chiridota heheva. Next base: position 170,908 of record JAIGNY010000936.1, read on the forward strand.
CTTAATGGTTCTTTTAAACACAATGGACTCGAGCTTTCTCTTAATGGTTATTTCAAACACAAAGGACTTGAGCTTCTCCTTAATTGTTATTTTAAACACAATGGACTTGAGCTTCTCCTTAATAGTCCTTTTAAATCCAATGGACTTGATTTTACCCTTAATGGTCCTTTTAAACACAATGGACTTGAGCTTTTCCTTAATGGTCCTTTTAAACACAATGGACCTGAGCTTTCCCTAATGGTCCTTTTAAACACAATGAACTTGAGCTTACCCTTAATAGTCTTTTTGAACACAATGGACTTGAGCTTCCCCTTAATGGTTCTTTTAAATACAATAGACTTGAGCTTCCTCTTAATGGTCTTTTTAAACGCAATGGACTTGAGCTTTCTCTTAATTGTCCTCTTAAACACAATGGACTTGAGCTTCCCCTTAATGGTCCTTTTTAACACAATGGACCTGAGCTTACCCTTAATGGTCCTTTTAAACCCAATTGACTTGAGGGTCCCCCTAATAGTTCTTTTAAACACAATGGACTTGAGCTTCCCCTTAATGATCCTTTCCTTATCATTTCAGGAAGTTGATTGATAATTTAACAAATGAATATAATGTCACATTTTACTCAGGAAAAAAGCAATGACCTAATCTCATCAAAGGCTTTAAGTATTAACTCAAACATACAGCACAAGAATGTAAATTACCCATTAATTGAAATTCAACCTCAAACCATCATCCAAACTTTTATCTGTAAGTGTTCATACATACAGGAATATAATATAATACAAATATTAATTATTGTAAGGGATTATCAAACACACTATTCTACTGACATAACTTCAACTCAATACAGACTTGTTATCAAGAGAATGTACATAGGATTTAAAACATAAGAATACAATAAGATACAAACTAAATGCCATTTGTTCAAACTGAGCTCTAGAAACCCGATATCATCTTAAACCAGTAAATGAGTTCATTATTTGTTCCAGTTCATGATTAGTTTATGAATATTTACAAATACAGTTAGATATACAGAAAAATATCTGTCACTCTAAAAAAGACATACAGCATAGCATAGCAAGGTTTAACGTTCCAAAAGCATCCAGTGGTGGAAATTATATCAAGACGGTCACGGCCACGGCCTTTGATAACCAGTTGTGAACTCACTGGTTGCAGACCCACCAGGATTCAAACTGTACTGTACCTCATCAAAAATACTTCTTGGAATGGTGTTTTGGAGATTTCTGAAACCTTCGTTTTGGAGATTTGCAAATCGTCAAATAGAAGGCTTTTTCTGAAAGGACAAACTGTCAATATTGTCGGAGTTATACTGTCAGACTGTACACGAGTAAACGTAAATAGGGTCAAGAACGGACCAAAAAATAATCTTCTTTCCCGGCCATCAGAATATCTTTTAAAATTATTCGTTCTTCGTTTTGGACCCGCAGACAAAGTTCAAAAAGTACTTCATCAAAATCAATGAGTGTGTGAAATACATCATACTTAATGCAGTGCTAACTTCCTGTAAAGTTATTTTACATGTCACAAAATGTTATAAAAGTTTTAAAATTCTTTTTTTATATTTAAAGAAACAAGATTTTGCGTCTTATGCGGCTGTTTTGTTCTGTGCAGAAAGGAAAGAAGAGAAATTGGTTATATAATGATCTATTTGGTATATACATATAAACAGTGAGTCATCTGAGACCTCTACATACTTGAAACTTCTTATACAACTAAACATATCCATGGCTCATGCTCCTGGTCTTTCTGAGTATGAAAATGTGAATTCATAAATATTCTTCTATAAAGCAAAAATAGAATGTCAGGCTATGTAACTTTTGTACACAGTTTGCAAAATGAATTACAGACTCTTATCAGGTTGCAAAAGTGAGCCTGCGCTCAATTTTGGGATTATGGCACAAAATTAATACAAATACCCTTTTACAACAAGAAAGCAATCCATGGAGTTGCTGATCTCATCACCTTAAACATACAGACTAGTGGGGGAAATAGCTAGTGATAATGACTTTGGGGGAAATGATTAAAAGGGGTCACTAGCTCTGTGACCTTTGATCTTTTGATCCCAAAGTTTACGGACACAAGTTCATGTACCGCTTGATACAAACAGAGGACTGGTATAGGTATTCAAAGTGGCACAAAAATTGTACAAGTTAGAATATAATTACCACCTAAAATCACATATTTGATCTCTGACCTCTGACCCTTGACCCTAATCACTGAAACAACAGTTGAAATTTTCACTGTATGACACCCTTCATGCTCATGCTCATTTACCATTCCATAACTATAGGGGAAATGGTGAAAAGTGGTCAATAGTTCTGTGACCCTGAACCTTTTGATCGCAGAGTACGGGACACAAATTCAGGTACCAAGGTTTCATGGTACAGCAAAAGGGTTGGTATAGGTCTTGTACAACTTTAATTTTAAATGGTGCAAAGTTTGCATAAAAGCACGTATTCGACCTTTGATCTTTTAACCTACAATTATTTTTATTTTTTTGTCAGGATGTTAAACCCTACCCACCTAAGAAATTTGTAAAGATACCAAGTAATTCCTTCAACAGATACTGCCATCACCAAAAACTTGTTTCATTTCATCTTTGACCCCAGAATCTATGGGACACAAGTTCATGTACCACAGCATCATGATACAAATATAGAATTTAAAGTGGCATAAAAATGTACAAATTAGTATATAATTGCCTACCTAAAATCACATATTTGATCTCTGACCTCTGACCCCCATCACTGAAGCAACATCTGAAATTTTTCACATTTATCGTATTCTACTGTATGACACCACTGATGCTCACATCACACTTACCATTCCATAACTTTAGGGGCGAAATGGTAACAAGTGATAAATAGCTATTTGACCTTTGACCCGAGAGTCTACAGGGAAACAAATTCATGTACTAAGGTATCATGGTACAACATAGGGTTCGATAGGTCTTGTACTTTTGGAGTTTAAAATGGTGCAAACTTTTGCAGAAAAAAGCACTTATTTCACTTTAGTTCAGGTGTGTGTAAGGCGGGGGCTTATTTTCATTTAAACCGGTAAATGCAATTTCAATTTCAAAGACACCAATTTCGCGAGTCAAGATAAAACAACCCCGCCTCCTGAAGGAAGTGATGAATTAATATTTAAACCCTAAAAGGATAAAACCGTGAGCGAGCATACATCGAAAACCAACATATGAGGATATCGGAAATCTTTTGAGTATTTTGGATAGAATAGCAATAATAATGTGGACTGAGATTTACGTAGCAATATCAATATAAGTTATAAGTTTAAGATAACTTACAGATTTGGATCCAATAACTAATATAATTGTAAAACCTGTGTGCACACTTAAATAAATCTAGAGTTCATCTGAGAAAGGTTCCGCTCGAATGCACTTCTTGGATGGTAGATGTCTAGATCGAAAATCCTTCTCTGTCGTCGAAACACTCGAAATACATGAATACAGAATATGTTCACGTTGGCACAAAGATTTGTAAGTGCAAGTAATCGAAATAACAGTTTCAGTCTCTGGAATGATGAGTATTGATCAGAGTATTGAAAATAGGGGTTATTTTTGATACTTTTCAATGTCCTGTTTCAGCACAGTAAAGTTTACAAAAATCTGACTTCTTACAAGATGGGGATGGATTATTTCAAAACAATTATTCAAATTTCTGCCCATGAACTGCAGCGTAGCAAAATGTCTGAGTTGACTCCAACATTATTTCAAATTCCAGCTGCAATAACGTTCGGATGAATATTGTCTGGAACAAGACTTTGGTTAGACTTCTCGATAATTTCTTCAATCAAGAAATGTTGTACTCGGTTGGTCATTTGATTTCTTCCCTCAACAGATCTTATACTTAGTTGGTCGTTTGAGTTCTTCTGTCAAGATATGTTGTACTTGGTTGGTTGTTTGAGTTCTTCTGTCAACATATGTTGTACTTGGTTGGTCGTTTGAGTTCTTCTGTCAACAGATGTTATACTTAGTTGGTCGTTTGAGTTCTTCTGTCAAGATATGTTGTACTTGGTTGGTCGTTTGAGTTCTTCTGTCAACATATGTTGTACTTGGTTGGTCGTTTGAGTTCTTCTGTCAACAGATGTTATACTTAGTTGGTCGTTTGAGTTCTTCTGTCAAGATATGTTGTACTTGGTTGGTCGTTTGAGTTCTTCTGTCAACATATGTTGTACTTGGTTGGTCGTTTGAGTTCTTCTGTCAACAGATGTTATACTTAGTTGGTCGTTTGAGTTCTTCTGTCAACAGATGTTATACTTAGTTGGTCGTTTGAGTTCTTCTGTCAACATATGTTGTACTTGGTTGGTCGTTTGAGTTCTTCTGTCAACATATGTTGTACTTGGTTGGTCGTTTGAGTTCTTCTGTCAACATATGTTGTACTTGGTTGGTCGTTTGAGTTCTTCTGTCAACAGATGTTGTACTTGGTTGGTCGTTTGAGTTCTGCTGTCAACAAATGTTGTACTTGGTTGGTCGTTTGAGTTTTTCTGTCAACAGATGTTGTACTTGGTTGGTCGTTTGACTTCTTCTGTCAACAGATGTTATACTTGGTTAGTAGTTTGAGTTCTTTTCTCAACAGATGTTATACTTGGTGGTCGTTTGAGTTCTTCTCTCAACAGATGTTATACTTGGTTGGTCGTTTTAGTTCTTCTTTCAACAGATGTTAAACTTGGTTAGTCGTTTGAGTTCTTTTTTCAACAGATGTTAAACTTGGTAAGTCGTTTGAGTTTTTCTGTCAAGAGATGTTGTACTTGGTTGGTCGTTTGAGTTCTTCTGTCAACAGATGTTGTACTTGGTTGGTCGTTTGAGTTCTTCTGTCAAGAGATGTTATACTTGGTTGGTCGTTTGAGTTCTTCTGTCAAGAGATGTTGTACTCGATTAATCGTTTGAGTTCTTTAAGTAAACTTGGTTGGTCGTTTGACTTCTTCTGTCAAGAGATGTTGTACTTGGTTGGTCGTTTGAGCTCTTCTGTCAACAGATGTTGTACTTGGTTGGTCGTTTGGGTTCTTCTGTCAAGATTGAATCTGTAATAAATTAGCAAAAGGTACTGGTATATTAAATAGATTAAGAACACATTTTCCTGAACATATACTTAAGATGCTATATAATACTTTGATTTTGCCGTATATATCATATTGTAATGTTGCCTGGGGTGGTGCTTATCCTTCTCACATACAAAAGCTTTTTCTTTTGCAAAAACGTGCCATTCGAATTGTCACTGGTAGTCCTTTTAATGCCCATACCGCCCCGATCTTCTTTAAATTGAGAACTCTTAATATATTTGACCTTCATAAATACCAACTTGCTATAACCATGTATCAATATAAGAATAACAATTTACCCAATGCTTTTGACCATTTTTTCTCGCAAAACTTTTACAAAACCAGAGGTCATAATGATTACCGTATTCCGAAATTTAGGCTTACACTATCCCAACATTGTTTAAGATATACGGGTGTAAAAGTCTGGAATGACATACCGCAAGATATTAAAAACATAAATAATGTCAAAACATTTAAGTTTCATCTTAAGAATTACTTTCTAAGCTTATATGATTCTATCTAATTCTGAATTTTTTTTTTTTTGTCCACTTTTTTCTTAAGATACCCCGTTTAATGTTGACTATTGATATATCATTTTTCTTTTCTTTTTTTCATGTTAAGTTTGTGTCGTAACATATTTGTTAATTATGTTTTCATGGGGGTTTCTGCCTCGATAAGCCTTTCTGGCTTGAGCAGATAACCCCCTCACTATCCCTTGCAAATTGTCACAAATGTATGTAAAGCTCAATTATTATTTTCTTAACCTGTATATTGTTGTATTTGCAAGAGAGTACAAATAAAGTTACAATCAATCAATCAATCAATCAAGAGATGTTGTACTCGGTTAGTCGTTTGAGTTCTTCTGTCAAGAGATGTTGTACTTGGTTGGTCGTTTGAGTTCTTCTGTCAACAGATGTTGTACTTGGTTGGTCGTTTGAGTTTTTCTGTCAAGAGATGTTGTACTCGGTTAGTCGTTTGAGTTCTTCTCTCAACAGATGTTAAACTTGGTTGGTCGTTTGAGATTTTCTGTCAACAGATGTTGTACTTGGTTGGTTGTTTGAGTTCTTCTGTCAACAGATGTTGTACTTGGTTGGTCGTTTGACTTCTTCTGCCAACAGATGTTATACTTGGTTAGTAGTTTGAGTTCTCTTTTTAACAGATGTTATACTTGGTTGGTCGTTTTAATTCTTCATTCAACAGATGTTGTACTTGGTTAGTAGTTTGAGTTCTTCTCTCAACAGATGTTATACTTGGTGGTCGTTTGAGTTCTTCTCTCAACAGATGTTATACTTGGTTGGTCGTTTTACTTCTTCTTTCAACAGATGTTAAATTTGTTTAGTCGTTTGAGTTCTTTTCTCAACAAATGTTGTACTTGGTTGGTCGGTTTATTTAGTTCTTCTTTTAACAGATGTTATACTTGGTTAATCGTTTGAATTCTTTTTTCAACAGATGTTAAACTTGGTTAGTCGTTTGAGTTTTTCTGTCAAGAGATGTTGTACTTGGTTGGTCGTTTGAGTTCTTCTGTCAACAGATGTTGTACTTGGTTGGTCGTTTGAGTTCTTCTGTCAAGAGATGTTATACTTGGTTGGTCGTTTGAGTTCTTCTGTCAAGAGATGTTGTACTTGGTTGGTCGTTTGAGTTCTTCTGTCAAGAGATGTTGTACTCGATTAATCGTTTGAGTTCTTCTCTCAACAGATGGTAAACTTGGTTGGTCGTTTGAGTTCTTCTGTCAACAGATGTTGTACTTGGTTGGTCGTTTGAGTTCTTCTGTCAACAGATGTTGTACTTGGTTGGTCGTTTGAGTTCTTCTGTCAAGAGATGTTGTACTCGGTTGGTCGTTTGAGTTCTTCTCTCAACAGATGTTAAACTTGGTTGGTCGTTTGGGTTCTTCTGTAAAGAGATGTTGTACTCGGTTGGTCGTTTGAGTTCTTCTCTCAACAGATGTTAAACTTGGTTGGTCGTTTTAGTTCTTCTTCCAACAGATGTTGTACTTGGTTGGTCGTTTGAGTTCTTCTGTCAACAGATGTTGTACTTGGTTGGTCGTTTGAGTTCTTCTGTCAACAGATATATACTTGGTTAGTAGTTTGAGTTCTTTTCTCAACAGATGTTATACTTGGTTGGTCGTTTTAGTTCTTCATTCAACAGATGTTGTACTTGGTTAGTAGTTTGAGTTCTTCTCTTAACAGATGTTATACTTGGTGGTCGTTTGAGTTCTTCTCTCAACAGATGTTATACTTGGTTGGTCGTTTTAGTTCTTCTTTCAACAGATGTTAAACTTGGTTAGTCGTTTGAGTTCTTTTCTCAAGAGATGTTGTACTTGGTTGGTCGGTTTATTTAGTTCTTCTTTCAACAGATGTTATACTTGGTTAATCGTTTGAGTTCTTTTTTCAACAGATGTTAAACTTGGTTAGTCGTTTGAGTTTTTCTGTCAAGAGATGTTGTACTTGGTTGGTCGTTTGAGTTCTTCTGTCAACAGATGTTGTACTTGGTTGGTCGTTTGAGTTTTTCTGTCAAGAGATGTTATACTTGGTTGGTCGTTTGAGTTCTTCTGTCAACAGATGTTGTACTCGATTAATCGTTTGAGTTCTTCTGTCAACAGATGGTAAACTTGGTTGGTCGTTTTAGTTCTTCTTCCAACAGATGTTAAACTTGGTTGGTCATTTGAGTTCTTCTTTCAACAGATGTTATACTTGGTTGGTCGTTTGAGTTCTTCTCTCAACAGATGTTGTACTTGGTTGGTCGTTTGAGTTCTTCTCTCAACAGATGTTATACTTGGTTGGTCGTTTGAGTTCGTCTTTCAACAGATGTTAAACTTGGTTGGTCATTTGAGTTCTTCTTTCAACAGATGTTATACTTGGTTAGTCGTTTGAGTTCTTCTCTCAACAGATGTTGTACTTGGTTGGTCGTTTGACTTCTTCTGTCAACAGATGTTGTACTTAGTTGGTCGTTTGAGTTCTTCTCTCAACAGATGTTATACTTGGTTGGTCGTTTGAGTTCTTCTGTCAAGAGATGTTGTACTTAGTTGGTCGTTTGAGTTCTTCTCTCAACAGATGTTGTACTTGGTTGGTCGTTTGAGTTCTTCTCTCGACAGATGTTATACTTGGTTGGTCGTTTGAGTTCTTCTGACCAACACATCCAAAATCAGTGATATTTTAAAACATTTTGACAGAAAGTAAAATTATTCTAAGAATGTATCAAACATGAATCAACAAATTCCTTTCTCTAAAATATCACACAACTTTTAAGGAAATACTTCTTTACTACAGACTACTACTGTTGTGACCTCATAGGTAAACAGATGATGTCAGAGTGACATCATAACCTATTCGTAACATTTTTTACTAAAATACACCAAAACGTAAACAAATGCCTGTCCTTAAGTATTGATGCCATTTATAGCCTTCTTTAAGCATCTCAAATCTCTCACTTCAAATAAGATGTCTCAAGGACCTTTACAATAGAGAGGTCACTCAATGACGTTTATTTAACAGTGATTATCTCATACAATTCTAGGTAGAAGGGACTTATTATCCTCTGTGGTCATTTTTATTACCGCAAATGGTGAGAAAGCAATCCTCCTCCCAAGCACAAGAAGTAATTCACAAGATGCTATTCAAGCACTCTTAAAGTGGCATGTTTACTATAAGGAGAATTTTTCAGCTTCTTACATGTGTATTACAGTTTTTGAGTTATAAGCGATACCAAGTTAATTGTTGCATACGCACATATGCACCACACACACACACACACACACGCACACACACATATACATACGCGTTAAGACCCTACAACTGATGACACATCCGTAATCCTATATAACTGGTGACCAATCACTCTTACATGTGTAGATCCTACAACTGATGACAGGGGCGTAATCCTATATAATTTGTGACCAATTACCCATATATGTGTAGATCCTACAATTGATGACGTGGGCGTAATTCTATATAACTGGTGACCAATCACTTATACATATGTAGACCTTACAACTGATGACATGAGCGTTATCCTATATAACTGATGACTAATCACTCATACATATGTAGAACTTACAACTGATGACGTGAGCGTAATCCTATATAACTGATGACCGATCACCCATACATATGTAGAACTGATGACGTGAGCGTAATCCTATATAACTGGTGACCAATCACTCATACATATGTAGAACTTACAACTGATGGCGTGGGCGTAATCCTATATAACTAATGACCAATCACTCATACATATGTAGACCTTACAATTGATGTCGTGAGCGTAATCCTATATAACTGATGACCAATCACTCATACATATGTAGAACTTACAACTGAAGACGTGAGCGTAATCCTATATAACTGATGACCAATCAATGTTCAACAAAACACACACACATACACACATGGGATGGTGGTATTAGCAAATTAGTTTACACACGTATTTTTAACTTATCCTATTTAACAGGTGACATATTTTGAAATGTGAAAACACTGAACTAGAGTAGTGTTGAAGTCATGATAGTTTTGAAAACAGCCATTTTTAGAACTAAAAACAAATTTAATACGACGTCATCGGTTGTGTATGTGTCATCGTTTTGAAGGTGTGTACACATACGAATGTAATCGTTTGGTTGGTCTAAACAGGTTCACACACACACACAAACAAACCCACGGACAGACACAAAAATCCCCAAATTTTGTCCCGTTCCAAAAACTTATGACTCACCCTTAATATGAAGTCATCATATGAGACCCCTTGGTGGTCCAGCCCCTCTAATATCAAGGTAAGGAGAGGGAGGGGGTAAGCAAGGGGTGGCCATGTAGTATAGGCAGTTATTTATGAAGCGCCAACAAATTAAGTGCATTAATTATATGCCAAATAAGAGCATTATTTGTTAAATAATTGAAAAGAAACATGATTTGACCAAATAATATTAGCATTCTCAAATAATATTCAGTTCCACACATTATTGGGTCAAAATTATTAAAAGACAATCCACTTATATATAAATAATGTCTTTATGTTTTATATTTATTTGTATGCATATAATTTTCCCCTTCAAATCATTCTATGCATATAACTGATTTCTCTAAAGCCAATTATTTGTGTATAATTTCCAAGATTTTAAATGTTTTATGCAAATAAATTATAAGCTGAATGACTTTGATTTAACTTATAATTCATTATTTAACAAATAATTGATTATACAAACAATTGATTATTTAACACATTTATAGAATATTTAACAAAAAATTTATTATTTCAAATATAATTCTTTATTTAACATATAATTCATTATTTAACATATAATTGATTATTTGACAAATAATTAATTATTTGACAAATAATTGATTATTTGACAAATAGTTGATTATTTAACAAATAATTCATTATTTAACACATTAATTGATTATTTAACATGTAATTGATTATTCAACATATAATTCATTATTTAACTAATAATTCATTATTTAAAGAATAAAAGCTTATTATTTGATAAGTAATTGATTATCTACCAAAATATATATATGTATATATATTTTGCCATCTCTTTTATTTCAAGATATCATTTCATTTGAGCACTGAACAATAACAGAATAGATTACAATTTGTCATTACAATTGCTCGTAAATGTATATACATATTATGGAACAATTGAGAAATAAGTAATATTAATGAATAATCATTAAGAACAAAAAGAAATAGAGACGAAATCTTATTATCATAACATAAGTGATAACAATTATTTATGCATATTCGAGCGGTATGGCAAACTCGAGACGCAAAACAACAGGAGACACAGTACTATAGATCTGGTAATTGTTTAGTGCAAATAATGCACATGAAGACTTAACTACCCTCTAATTAGGGAGTTGTTACTTTGACAGCTCCCTGCTCTAATAAAGCTCAAATTAGATATAAAGCACACAGACAATTAAAGGATTTACACTAAGATTGGTGAATATAGAACAAGAGCGTAATAATTACGCAAAGATACAACTCATGAAAGTACATTGTGACACGTAATCCGATCTAGGGCTGCACCGAAATAACAATGCAATAATTTGTAAAGACAGATACAGTATAATAAGTACAACTATTACCACTAGTTAAAAGAATAGTAATTGATCTGTACGGAAAAAGAAACTGTGGCGTCGATTGTTTTATTTTCCTAGTATGTCATGTAACTTTTGGTACTTTAGGTGATAATAAGTAATCTGGATAAACCTATGTCGTCCTAACACAAAAAATGCAATTTTGGGCCGGTGTTTTAACCTTAGGCCATGCAACGGCAAAAGCGCCCATGCCTATAGTGTTACGTTAACTCGGTATATCAGTAATACAAGATAGCTCAAATTCACACTCATACTGAAATTTGGGCAGCTTGCACAAGTAAATGTTTGTGTTACTTTTTTCAATACCAGGCCATGGAACAGATTTGCCTACCGAAAGTGGTGGTCGTGGGGAGGAGGAAGAGAAGAGGGAAGGAGGGAGGGGGAAATCCGGGATAAAAATAAAACGTGGGGAAAATTTCCCCTTTGCCTCCCCCCCCCCCCTTCAGCCCTCACCCCTCCCCTCAAATCTTGCCTATGATTAAAAGTTACCACTATATTTGGGGTGGCTCGCACATTAGGGTCCTATTTTAAAGCGCTTTTTTAGGGTCCTATTTCAAAGAGAAGAAATTTAGGTAGGCAGATGTGATTGTTTTTTTCAGAAGGAAAACAAGTCCAAAGAGAGTTGGCCCTCCATTTTGTCTTATAGGAAAATCAGAAATATATCATATACGTGCAAAGCCCGTCAAATTTCACAATTTTATACTGTATTTGTCAGTTTGTGTTCCGTTCTATAAAAATGTAAAAAAGGGCACTTGTCTTCTCTGAGAAGGGCAATTCTTCCACTGGAAAAGAGCCCTTTTCCTTTTTGAAAAAATAGGCTCTTTTAAACTTTTACGAAAGTGTGGAGGGGGAAATGATGATATGAAAGTTTAAACAGAAGGTCAAATTTGATAGAATATAAGATATAGGGACATGATGGTCTTAGAGAACATGTTAAGAATCAGAATGGTTTCGGGTTAAGGTCATTCATTTTAGAAGGTAGGGAAAGTTGACTTTAACACTTATTTCAGGGACGAGTGTTGCGGAGGGAATTTAGTGTTTTAATGGAACAGTTCTTTCTAAATAGGTTAGAGAAGGTTCCATCAGTGATAAGATTCATAGCTGTGGACAGCTAGGTATGCAGAATGTGATTGACAGCGAGAGAAGCATGTCAATAGGGCCAGGGCAGCTAGGTTGTGGGATACCTTTTATTAGGTAAGAATGGGTAAGGTAAGTTTGACCTATTTGAAGGAGATTTTATTCATTCATGGTGTAAACGCTCTGAGAGAATTGTGGGAGGCATCAGCCACAAGTGACTAAACTTTCCCTTTTCAGGTTCGTCTCAATCTGCCAACTTCCGAGACACCTAACACAATAAACAACAAACTCAAAATATTTTTCCTAAATGAAATATAATTTTGCAATCAACTTGTCTCAACCAATGACTTTTTGGTCTCAACTCTCAACACAACATATATGATTATTTACATAGTCTGATTATCTAGACAAACAAACGTTTTTTACCATGACAATGGACCATTGGTATACTCTCTGTTCTTTTGCTTGTCTCCGGCTATTGCTTTGGAGAGCCCTGTCTGTGCGGCATGGGTATAGAAAGAGCCCCTGTCTGTGCGGCATGGGTATAGATAGAGCCCCTGTCTGTGCAGCATGGGTATAGATAGAGCCCCTGTCTGTGCGGCATGGGTATAGATAGAGCCCCTGTCTGTGCAGCATGGGTGTCTGTGCGGCATGGGTATAGATAGAGCCCCTGTCTGTGCGGCATGGGTATAGATAGAGCCCCTGTCTGTGCAGCATGGGTATAGATAGAGCCCCTGTCTGTGCGGCATGGGTATAGATAGAGCCCCTGTCTGTGCAGCATGGGTATAGATAGAGCCCCTGTCTGTGTGGCATGGATATAGATAGAGCCCCTGTCTGTGCAGCATGGGTATAGATAGAGCCCCTGTCTGTGCGGCATGGGTATAAATAGAGCCCCTGTCTGTGCAGGATGGGTATAGATAGAGCCCCTGTCTGTGCAGCATGGGCATAGATAGATGCAGCATGTGCCCTGTCTGTGCAGCATGGGTATAGATAGAGCCCTGTCTGTGCGGCATGGGTATAGATAGAGCCCCTGTCTGTGCGGCATGGGTATAGATAGAGCCCTGTCTGTGCATCATGGGTATAGATAGAGCCCCTGTCTGTGCAGCATGGGTATAGATAGAGCCCCTGTCTGTGCGGCATGGGTATAGATAGAGCCCCTGTCTGTGCAGCATGGGTATAGATAGAGCACCTGCCTGTGCGGCATGGGTATAGATAGAGCCCCTGTCTGTGCGGCATGGGTATAGATAGAGCCCCTGTCTGTGCGGCATGGGTATAGATAGAGCCCCTGTCTGTGCAGCATGGGTATAGATAGAGCCCCTGTCTGTGCGGCATGGGTATAGATAGAGCCCATGTCTGTGCGGCATGGGTATAGATAGAGCCCCTGTCTGTGCGGCATGGGTATAGATAGAGCCCCTGTATGTGCAGCATGGGTATAGATAGAGCCCCTGTCTGTGCAGCATGGGTATAGATAGAGCCCCTGTCTGTGCGGTATGGGTATAGATAGAGCCCCTGTCTGTGCGGTATGGGTATAGACAGTCTAAAAATTGGTTTGGGTGACGAAACGCTCATAAGTTAGTGTGTGTTCACGGGTGACCCTATTGCTATACTTGTGAGACGAGTCGTGGTACTATCTAGGATCCTCTCCAAGGTAGCTAACCCTATCAACCCTATCCCTATATAGCTTTCACCCTAAAATCAATTGAGTTCAGATCATTCCATCATCAGCGTAGCTGTTCACCACAAAAAGCTGGCTCCTACACTGCAACCCTATAATAAAAGTATATACAACCACGTTCAGTCTCAGGCTTATGCCACATAATAGTCATATGAATATGCATGCACCAGTTGTCACCATGCTTCCGAACTAATACTCATTCACAAGGCACTAAATCATTGATATGCTTTGGAGGAGACAATTTCTCTTAAAAGGTACTTTAATCAGTTAATACCTTTCAATTGACATTGTACACATTGTGTTGAGATATTCAATACATTATTTAAATCTGAGGATATGATTAAAACACCAAGTAGTAAGGCCATGCAGGACTGTGTGTAAGAAACAAAACTACACGACAGTTCTGGTGGTCCATGTTTCCTGATGAATCTACAAATACAAGTTCTTGGCTATATCTCCATGTGGTGTGAACTCTTTTTCACCTGGTGCAAATGCCAATAATTGTCTGGATATCTGCCGTTATTTTCATCTTTACACACTTCGCCTTTTCCAGCATTGTAGTCCTATATCTCCTCACCAACAGTGTTGCCATAGTGGGAACTAAACTACTTGTATAATAGCCTGTAAAGAAAGACATACAAGTCATAAATACCTATTATAGTACCTTGCAAGTATGGTTTTTTTCACCCAAAGTTTAATGCAATATAAATACAGCAGTTGCACAAATGGTTTATATGTCTACGTTATTCTGAGTGAAGTACAATTTATCATGTTCTAATTTGCTAAATTATTGGACCAATTGAAATATACCATGAATAAGTGAATACTCTTCAGGATAAATTACAAAATTTGGACTACAAATTTAAATATCGATATATAAATATAGAACCCAAATTATTCGTTGGGTTTGTGCCTTCTTTAATTAATTCATTTTATGTTCAATGTGCAATTCAGAAGACTGATTAAATGTACCTTCTTGAAATGTTTAAAATGATATAATAGTATTATCATATATTTATATATAAAATATCCTGCTTTTGCTCTTAAATTTAGTCTGACAAGAATTTCTAAGAAAGCCTCCAAATTTTGTGAAGAAAGCCTGAAGAAAATGCAAAAGTTTGAAAACTAATCAAGTATTTCTTGGAGAACGTTTTGTGGATGGTGGACAGACAGACATACGAAATTGCAATTACAGTGGCTTAATTGCTGTTTGCTGTGCATGCTTGACAAAAAGTCCTTATATGTGAGGTTTCATCAATGGTCAAATTAAAACTAGCCTATCTTATAGACATTTTACCTTTTCCTTCCATGAATCAGGCAGAGTCCTCTTAACCACCACCTGACCACATACATATACAGTTGGACACTGTGTATTCTTGTAGATCATTTTCTTCTTATCTGCAGTTCTAGCCTTTGGGTGAGTTTGATGATGGCATCGTAAATCCACCTGCAGTAAATTGAAAATGAGAGCAAAGATTGTACAAATTTAAGCAAATGGCCAAGTATTGTGATATCAAATTTAACATAAAGTACTTTAAGATATATAGAAAGTAAGCAAGAATTTCAGCTGCATTGGAAGAATATGCTATAATCCATGAAAATAACACAAAGATTCATCAAAATTGGTTACAAATTGACCATTATACAACTTTATTTAAAGCTATTTAAATTATTCAAATTTTATTGAAATTTTCGATCTCAATATTTCCCACTTATGATTATACAAATGTGGTGGAATGGGGTGGGGCAAACGTTTTCTCAAAAGTTTAAGAAGTGTTTTTTTTCCAGACAGGAAAACTGCTCTTTCAAAGATGGAAAGTGCCCTTTTTCAGAAGAAAAATGACCTTTCAAAGAGAACAAGTGCAATGTTTAGGTCAAGAACATGCCTTTTCAACATTTAAAAACTGTTTTCTTGAAAGACTATATATCTGATCTTTTCATTAAAGAAAGTATCATAAATATTGCTCTAAAAGACTAAAATTGTAATATTTCATGCACTTCACATGCATACACTATTCTGAATTTTCCCTAAAATCAAAGTTTGGGGCCTAACAGCCCTACATATTGTACTTTTTCATACTAAGCCAGACATTGGGAAGGATACAAATCCCCTCACCGTTAATAACATGTTTCTACTCTCTGTCACACCTGTTATCCCACATGCTCTGTTCCACATACCATCCCATCAAACTTGCCTCCCTTTAGAAATCATACATGAAATCCAGATGTAACACCTCCACATGACCCATATGTCATCACATCTGCAATCAAGATGACATTCCACCATTCTCCTTGCCTGTCCCTCATACAATGACACCCTGTTCCACGTGTTATCCCTAATTTCCCCCCATGTCATCCCACCTTGTCCCACATAATGCCATCCCAGACTGTCATAAATGCTACAACATCACCTTGTTTCACATGCCATGCCACCCAGTCCTACATGCCATCCCACCCTGTCCTACATGCCATGACCTCCTGTCCCACATTCCATGACACCCTGTTTCACATGCTACCCTGTCCAACATGCCATCCCACCTTCATCCCAAATACTACATCTATCAATCATTATGCCATCTTCCACCAAGCATTCTTTTCTGTAACTTCCATCCCCTCACTTCTATCAACCAAACATTCACCTACCATCCCCTTCACCTGTCATCCTCCGTTCATTTACCATTATTCATTCACCTACTATCCTCCATTCACCTACCATCCTCCATTCACCTACCACCCTCCATCATCCATTCACCTACCATCCTCCATTCACCTACCATCCTCCATTCACCTACCATCTATGATCCTCAATTCACCTACTACCCCAACCCATCTCTTCTTAACCAACTCATCATTCCAACCTACACTATAAGCTCCACTACAACCTTTACTTACTCCATTACCACACAGTGTCGCCTTAACTTAAATCTGACACTCCCATTACAGTCGGAAATCTGACCTCGTTTGACCTGAAATTTTCACAGCTTGATGACGTCACATAATTTTGAATTCGGGTGCTCAATGGACACGAAATATTTCCTAAAATTAATATATTCGTTAATGCACAAATCGTCCGCAAAAGATCACAAATTTTTACTGTATATCACCAAAACACATATAATTGTACATACAAGTAGAAATAAGAGCCCCGCAACACTCGTGCATGTTGTGGAGTTAAATGAATTACGAAGATAGGTTCCGCATTGCTGTTACGTTGGCGTTCGATCGCGGTAGAAATTTGGCCAAAATATAACTTTTCGTGGATGAACCTTAAGCAAACTCTCTGTAACAATGTAATATACTGTTAAAAACATATCCATTTGGTTTTCTTTCAATATCTGTCTTTAATACGATCCCTTACACATGTTTTTCATGTACTTTTTGCGATAATGGCGGCCATGTTTTCTCTGGCAGAAAGGTCATCAAAAAGATCATATTTTTCGAGAAGAATATGAGTATTCATTATGCCGCATGCGCACCACTTGATGATTGCTCTGAAATCATGAATATTTATGTCAGAGATGGGTGTTTTAGAAACTTGGCACAAGTTGTCAGTTCTTGCAATTTTTAAGGGTTTTGCCCATGGTTAGCGCTAGGAATTGAAATTTATGGGTTTGAACAACTTATCCATGCTATGATTTTAATTTTGTGTCCTAATATTGGGGAATTCGAATATCATGAGAGGGGGTGCATATTAGATCTGATCGTTAAACATTGGCATATCTTTAATTTTTTCTCCAATACTTTTCGTCTTCCCAGGGACCTAGCACAGATTTTAAAAGTAAAGGGGGTGGGGGAGGATGAACTGTCATATAGGATCCGTTACCTGGTCTGTGGGAAGCAATTCCCCAGCCGCCAGGCCCCAGACACTGAAGTAAATCAGGCCTTGCCAAAAAATATATTGGGAGAAAAGGACCTTCAGCTTCAAACTGTTACATTGAAATTCCCCTTCGAAAACCCCCCTTGTGTCAGTGGCTTAGCCAAGGAGAGTTGTTGGGTTATTTTCCCCAAATCCTTTAGAAGGTTACATCACACTGCACACCGCCCATACAATATACTGCTTTACACAGGAGGAAGGGAGACGGGGAGTCATTTGTACAAAATGGGTGCCCAAAATCACTTCTTCTTGTGGAAAGCAGGTCAGGTGAGGGGTAAAAATACTTCTGGTTAATAACCGCACCAGAATAATCCTGCAAGGAGGAAGATAGAGGGACAGAGGTGCCTAGTTGTGGAAGGGCCTAGAGGAGCAGTGCTTATCCCTGGTTTCCATATGACCCAAGCAAACAACTTGCCCTGGAGACAACTCATTTTCAAGCCCAGACTGTTGATGAGGCCAGTGGGATAAAGAATCAGTTTAATCTATCCATGGCTTTTAGGGCAGGTACATATTTCTGGTTTCCATGGTGCCGGAAAGCTGATAGGAGTTTTACTCCCCCTGGATATGGATGCCAGTCAATCATGGCATAGCTCCCCTGCATCGCTGGTACTCATGCTACAGCTGAGTCAAATGAAGTTAAGTGTGTTGCGAAAGGGCAAAATGCAGGTAGTCCTGGCCAGGACTCAAAGCCAGGTCTTTGCGTCTCAAAAACAGTTTTCTACCACTAGACCACTAGACCACCACACCTCCTCACCACTTGATAACAACAAAAAGACAATATGGAAAGAAACGCATGCTTTGGAAACAATGTGTAGTATTTGTGAGGCACATTTATTCTTGGAGTTCTCTTTTTTCTTTTTTTTTTGTATCTCCTTCCAACCAATTTTATACAACTTGAAATGATGGAACAATTAATGAGAAATGCACGTAAAACTTGAATATATTGAACTGCATGAATACTTAAGTATGAGGTCACAGTATAATAGTATATACACTATACAATATTTTGGCAAAACACAAACTAAAAAAGCTCAAGTAAAAATATCTTCGCTACTCTTAAAAGCACCGGCTGCATGAATACTTAAGTATGAGGTCCCAGTATAATAGTATATACACTATATAATTTTTGGCAAAACATAAACCAACATAAAATATCAGCTTTTGTTTAAAAGCACACGTAAAAATATCTTCACTACTCTTAAAAAGCACCAGCTGCATAAATACTTAAGTGTGAGGTCACAGTATAATGGTATATACACTATACAATATTTTGGCACAACATGAACCAACATAAAACATTATCTTTTGTTTAAAAAGCTTAAGTAAAAATATCTTCACTACTCTTGAAAAGCACCTTTTATTGCAAAAAATATTACTGGTAGTACAGTACACTTAACTCAAAACTTTTAAATAAATAACTTGTGAAGCTGAAAGAAACTCACACTTTAAATTTTAATATAAAACAAATATTAATGAAAGACCTGAAACTGAAAGAAATTATACAAAAACTCTGCTTGTTTCAGATAAAAAAACCTTCTGAATAAATATATAACACTTAAAAGGGCTTCATGGAAGCTATCAAATATTAATAAACCCTCAATACTTCACATATAAAAGCTCAGACTAAATCTTCATAACATGAATACATGCAATGAATAACTTAAGTATGCAATATTCTATACAAACAAGAAAAGCATTTATGTTGGACGCTTTCCTAAATAATATTTCTTTGCTATGTACAATTTAAGATAGCAGCATGCAAGATATACTTTGAAAAACACAAAAAAATACTCCTCACATCATTTAAGAAAAATCAGAATATGACTATAAAGTTATTTTTTTTTATCTACACACCAACTTCATCAACAAGTAAGGAAATCTTTTGTGAAATTCACTAATCATGTCACCATTTGAAATCACACCCATACATGTACACTATGGACAGGTGACTAAAAAAGCACTCTTTATACTTTTAAATACAAATACTATAAATCAAGGTAATGCAGCATGCACAACTTTCAGAAAACCAATTGAATATTCTTGTATCACACCACTAACATTGTGAGTATGTACATTAAACATTTGATGAATAATAAGTGTAATTCCCATAAAATATACTATAATTACACCACACCTTTGAGTTTAGTAATACATACACCACCAGCAGTTTTGCTTTCTTTACAGTGCACAATGATACATAAAGGCAACAGTTTTGGCAAAATACTTGCATAAAAAATACAGAAGATATGCATGAGCAAGGTAATGCACACATTTCAAAGCAACAGAATACAAATCACATGCAGGTCAAATATGAAAATATACATAAAGAAACTTTTTGAAATGCTTAAACAACTAAAAATAAATATACATAAGATTGATAAGAAAACATAACGTATGAAACAATGAAAGCTTGCTTGATAAATGCTTTTGTTAGAAAACAGCACACCCTGTAAATACACTCATAGAAAGACTGAGCAAGATAATAGCACCAACATAACTTAGTGTGGAGATGGAAGCACCAGTTTGATCAAACACAAGTAGGCAAGTGATGTGGCAAAGTAAATGGAATGGAGAACGTGATTGCTTCATTGCATATAAATACATTTTCAGTAAGTAGAAATGTCCCTTGTGAGTAAAAGAATGTTATGACTGCAGGGAATGCTAGAAAAACAGAGCATGTCAAGAAAAAATAACGAATACAAGTAATGGAGATGTACTGTTTGTGAAATTACTTTTCAACTTTTGTTAAACAATTATCTCTTTTCCATTTGTCAATGGTCATGAAGGCAGTGGCATAGCTAGAGGTTGACAACACTCAACAATCAGAAAAAATGTCATATTTATAATAAATAATACACCTAAATTTACTCCTCAATTTGAAACCAAATCTACACCCTCGATTCTTTTTTTCCAGCAAAATTATGATTCTTGGCTTTCCAACAAAAAGTCCTAGCTACGACACTGCAAGAAGATGTATGGACAACATACCATTAATGCCAAATATATTTTGTACACAGAGTGAAATGTTTTATTTCACATACACAAAATGGTCTAGTCACAGCCAAAGAGCAGGTTATACAGTTTTCTATGGTTATATTTTATGAAGTAGATCTATGTGACCAATATAAAAGAGTATAATTTTTTACAAAGTGTTTGCCCATGCACCTTATAATCATACAAACCTGAGACTTGTATTTCAACATCCAACACACAAGTTCATAAATTGATAGTAATTTCATATGAAATTAAACATACTGGGTATATATAAACAAAGGTAGCCGTAATTTTCTAAAAGGTATGTAAAATGATCATTTTGGGTGTTTTTACATTTAAAGCAAGAGTCAAAAGTCCATAAAAAAGTTAAACAGGTGGGGTCACAGAAGTGAATACACCCAAAATACAATGTGTGTTGGATGAAAGGCACTTTACATGTATCAGTCACGACTGAAGTTCAAATCCTGTATAAAAAAAAAAAAAAATGGTTAATGAGGGCAAATATGCATAGATTGATATGAAACAATACATGTTATTGATAATTAGTGAAAGTGAATCTATTTGATGTAATGACATCAGTAATGATCTCACTTCAGTACCATACTATACCGTAATTCTCAAACAGCTTTGTATGCAGGTTGATTATGACCTCTGTAATTTTCAAGTGATTAAATGTAATTTGTTGATGAGGATGCTCATCCAATCTTTACAATATACTGATATATACAAATGTTCTTTTTAAACATTTTTTGAAGTCAAATTGTGAGGTAGTACTCAAATTACAAAGAGTCGCATTCATTAAACAATGACCACAATACATTTCTTTCTTACAATAGTTTTAGTAAAACACTTCCATTAATTATCAAACAACCTTCATCTAAAAGATCTTCAAAAGCAACCTTCATTTGGAAAATTTTCAATCATACATGACATCATCAAAATCAGTCAACAACTGAGATGTTTCGTCTGCCTGCCAACTCTCATCTGAGGATGACAATTCACTCAAAGATTCATTATCATCACAACTTTCAGAAGAAAGGTCAGAACTGTTTTCAGACATACTGTCACTATCATATGATATGGCTGCGCCTAATACAGGCAAATTGTTGGGAATGACCTCATTTTGGATAACCTCTTCAGACAAACATTGGTTTTCACAATTTTTGCACAGACATATAAGGGAGCAATTTTTCCCATTCTTTTTACATTTACACCAATTTTTGTTACATCCCGACCTACACTTACAACCCTCTTTTAGCAATCTCACATTTTCATTGATTTGTCTCAAATTTACTTCAGAGTCCCACACAATGCTTAACTGCCCATCAGTCATAGCCCAACCATAATCTAACAAATTTGAAACATTCACACAACTTGACAATGCCTGGGCCCACATTTGCAAAACCCAATAACATCGTAACCAATGTAGCCTCAAAGCATCGGCAGAGGGCATCCACTCGGATTCACTTGATATCCGGTGGAAGTGACCATCCCTTACAGTCTTTAAAAATGCCAAGTGGACTTCTTCTGGACTTTAATCATTGTGGGACAATGAGTTAAATAACTCTCTTGGATCATCAAATTCAAAAGCACTTGTATGCTTTCGAAAGTACAAAGAACCTATTAAACGATAAAAGGCTAGTAACCCTTTACTGCATGAATCGTCTTGAAAATTGCCAAGTTTTCCATCAGTGTCCACACTAGTTATAAATCCACAGTCACGAAAAAAGACATCTAAAAAAGATTTCTTTGAATATCCCCTAAAAAAAGAGGTGAAGTCACAACCACTTACAACATATAACACTTGCAGAAAGAGAGGTATTTGAGGTTTAAGATCACTTCCCAGTTTCTGTAATTCAAGATATGATGACACTTGCTGAACAAGTGTATTCATATTAATAAAGAGATCATCACCTTTAGCTGCTCTCAATTGCACATAAATTTGTTTATGGGATAAAGAGGACATGAGAGGCAAACCAACATGAAATGTATCTCTGTCTGGGGAGTAAATGACAACATGTTTACATGGGGTTTTGCTGGCATGATACCACACACGGGAATCTCCTTCTTCGTGATTGGATGACATATCACCCACTTGACTTATTTCTGGGAAATCATCCCCCACACACAATGCAGCATTCTGCAGATCCCCATCAAACCCACCAGCAACTATAAGAATATGTGGTTTCACATTTGCAGAAAGGGCTATGGAAAGAAATTCCATGGACAGAAAATTTACAAGAAGTTTTTTTTGGCTTCGAACCTGCATAAATTTTGCCCAATTTGTATTGGTGGGACAGAGAACACTGCCTGAAATTTTTGTCAAGGAGGGCTCTTCCACAGCACCATCCCGTCTTGCCCTTTCAATGTCCTTTGGACACGCACCATGTCTACCTGGGTGATCAAACACAATGTGAACATCCACAGCTTTTAACTCAAAACAAACAGACAGTACCAATAGTACAGTTACCATTGCTAGGCCAAACTCATATGTGGCCTATGACTAAATTTAACACAGGCCTACAACTTACAATTACATTTTAAGTTAAGACACAAGAAAAAAGTAGGCCTAATGTTATCGTGTCCCCACTTAAGTACATACAAGCCTAACAATAGGACACCCCGGAAGCTTAACTGAAGCCAAAAAAAATATCGATCTATTTTTCACACTTTTTCTGGATGAACCCAAATTATATTACATTGTGAGGTAGAATATTATCTAAAATCATTATATATTGCATCAAGTTATTTAAAGAACGTCTAATACGGAAGCCTTACAGATGTAAAAGTGGCTACAATATTTACCTTGATTGCTCGATTTTTGTCACCAGTGAAGAGGAAAGATCTGGTTAAATCTTGCACAGAGAACGCTGATTAGGTCTTTTCACCTTATAAATATGGAGTTTTAACCTTTTTTGGTAATACTATAACCAAATTTGGTATAATTTGCATCATTTTTTAAACAAAATGCAAATAATAAAATAAAACTGACTAATCGTTCGTTGATGATTTTCGCTTGTAAACACGTACTGTTTAGCTCGCTTCCGGGTGAGGTCGACATTGTTAAAAGTTACGTAATAACAGTCGTATATTGAGGTCAGACTCCGTACTGATTAAAAACATGCTAAACTTGTTTTCTTTTTATTCCATATCTGCCATATAGGGCTGCTCTATCTAAGTTATGTTTCCACTCTATTCAAGCGAAAACTTGTTTCTATTCGGACGGACGTACGGACGACCGGACGAATAAAAAAGGACGGACGAATGGTAATTGGCGAGGGGATAAATAGCCATCGCTTCTGCCAACCTTTGTTTTCCCACCTTATAATTTGTAACTCTTTAATGCTTTAACAGACGCGGCGAAGATGTTTGAATCTGGAGAACACAGGATGTGAAGGGCACTTTCCAACCTTCATGTTTTGAAAGCATGTAATACAGCAGTATAGTTTTATAGGGTCAACGGTCAACCTTCCTCCCCCCCCCCCCCTCTTCCCCTCCCTTTTCCTTCCCGGAACATTTTGAAACTTGTATCGGTCTGAAAAGTACTGGTGGCCCATTTTCCGTACTTATGCTGTCGTGGCCCTCAGGAAACGACAGGACTAGTATTGTAATCTTCATGCTGAAAATTCGCCATCTTTTAATTGAGAATTATATTTCAAATTTTATTACATGAAGAGGTTATAGACTTCAAATTAAGTGCTATTTATCGAAGGTTGTAACGATAATGATTATGGCGTTGTTTTATTTGCAAAATTAATGTCAATCGGCAACGTTGAGAAATGCAGACGAAAAGTGTTGGTGCCAATCCGATATTTTAATAGCCAGGGTGTAAAACGTGATATATAAAGAATGATATCATTTAGACTCTTTTATTGTTTCAGAAACATAATAGAAAATATTTATTACACCAAGATATTTTTTGAACAATTACAAAGAGATATAGTTAAGTTGAATACCATATTTGAAATGAACAAGGCTAATTTCACCGGAATAGTGAGATAAACACCTCACTCAGTACGCACATGCTTTTCTATGGAATACTTGCAGTGCTTGTGTAGCAGCCATGGAGTGGCTATGGCGTATACTATTGCGCAACATCACGGAATATATTCGGTAAAAAAATATGTCTACTGTAATAATATATGAGCCTTAAACACAAATATATATCCTTAAATAAATAATATGTGCCTTGAATAAAACTATATGTCTGTATCTCCCAAAATATATATGTTGCTCTAAAAATATGTACATGATGAAATACATTTGTCTCCTTATTGTAAATATATTACCCAAAAATATATGTATTGCTCAAAAAATATATGTATTGCTCAAAATGTATATATATATATTGCTAAAAATATATATATGTCACAAAAATATATGTCTCCGTATTGTAAATATATTTCTCAAATAAATATATATATATTGCTCAAGAGAGATATTATCTGTCACAAAAATATGTCTTTTTATTGTCAATATATTTCGTAAACAAATATGGACAATATGTTCCGTTGAAATATATATATTCACCAAATAACTAATACATTCGCTGTCAAATTATGTGCAGTACAACGAAACCTTCCCAAACAAAAACCTTTACAAACATCAACCTTCACAGACATTGATATCCTTCCCCGACAATAATCTTTGCAGACAGTAACCTTTGCCGGTGTAACAGGAGATTTTGTCCCCCAGGAGAAAATGTTCCCTTGGACTAAATATCTTAGGAGAATATGTCCGCCGAACATAATCTCCTAGGAGATTCTGTTTCCCTAAAAATGTTTATCTCCCATACACAGGAAATTTATAATAGTAAATTAAAAAGCTGAATATGTTCAACAGTTTATTGATGGGTTCGAACTTGTTCGAAGACTCTTAGTTGTTAGAACCGACCGGAAGATGAAAAACTTTGCAAAACTTTAGCGCCTTCTTTCCTTGATCGAGTTTTGCAATAACAAAGTAGTATACGATACCTTCTTTAATTTTTATCTTTTTTAAAGAGTTTTCTAGTGATTGATGTATGTCCTTTTTTATTCTTTTTCGTTTTATTAAAAGAAGAAAAAAACCCATGTAGAGTGTGAGATAAAGAAAAAGTTTGGGAAAATGCACAAATTATGAGATATATTTACGGAGATTATTTCTATGTATTATAACTCTCAGTTGTATGGTGAGTTATCATTGTTCACTTGTAACAATTCTAACAAATCACATACTTTGTAATGTGTACACGAACAACATAGAACGTACAATTTTATTGTATTTTGAATTGCAAAAGAAATGTTTGATGATATTTTTATATTAGAATAATATCAATTATGACCTGCAAGATATGACATTAAAAATACCAATAAGTCCTTAAAATGAACTAAAACTAAGAAATAAAATAACATCTTGGTGTATATGGTATTTTTACACAAACTTTGCAGCGAGCAAACTTCTTTAGTTTTTATCGAGGAACGTTTTGCATTAAATTATTGCCAAAATAAACCTACTTACCTCAATACCGCACAAACTAAGAAGATCTGAGGAAGTTTTTCGATGTATTATGGTGATTTTTCGATGTCTTATGGAGATTTTTCGGGAAAACGCCTCTGTGGCGAAACGAATGGAAAATTTCCATGATGTGAATCATGATATATACACCCGTTAATACACTGTATGAGCCACTGTTAATCGAATACAACAAATGTGTTTGTGAATGTGTGCGTGTGATAATGGGTGGACCGTGGACCATTATGATAAGTATACGATGAGACATTCTGAGGTGCACTGTACATGTACCTGGGAGTTACAAACGTGAAGTGGGAAGAAGGTATGGGTAAGACAACTTAGGTATGGTTGTATCAGCCGGTATATATAATAATAATAATAATAATAATAATAATAAATGTATTTATATAGCGCCTTTTCACATAATGTGGGACAAAGCGCTTGACTAACTGACTAAATAACATACACAAATAATTACAACAAACAAAGAAACATAGCAAATAGAAAATAAGAAAACTACCAAAAACTAGGCCAGGGGTACAAATGAGTTTTCAATTGCCTTTTAAATGAACTGAGGGAGGGGGCAAGTCTAATTTGTTAGGGTAGGGGATTCCAGCACTTAAGGGCGGTAAATGAGAAGCCTTTTGATCCTAAATTTGTTCTGGGACGGGGCTGACATAAAATGGTACTAGAATTGGACTGAGATCTAAGATTATAGGATGATGAGCGGACATTTAATAGATTAGAAAGGTATGAAGGGGCGTCATTATGAAGGGACTTGAAGCAGAGGACAGCAGTCTTAAACTGAATGCGTTGTGAAACAGGTAGCCAATGTAGCTCATGTAAGAGAGGTGATGTATGGGTATGTTTAGGTTTCAGGAAAATAAGTCTGGCTGCTTGGTTTTGCAAAAGCTGAAGAGAATGAATATTTTTGGTAGTGGTGCCATACAGTAAAGCATTACAATAATCCAGCCTGGAAAGAATAAGGGCCCGAATTGCTGCATGAGTTGCATTTTCATCAAGATATCTACGTATCAGTGTGAGGTTTCTTAACTGAAACCTCAGTGAACGTGTGATACTGGCTATCTGCGCATCATGGCTGAGTTTAATATCAAATATCCCACCAAGAATCTTAAGAACAGATGATGGCCTAAGAGTGACACCATCAAGATGGATCTGAACATCAGACAGACTTTGTTGGTGTGCTAGTGAGGATACTATCAAAAGTTCAGTCTTATCTTGATTGAGTTTCATTTTATTCATAGTCATCCATGTTTTTATATTTTTCATAACATCTGTGAGTTTGGTTGTGGCATCTTGTATGGACCTCTCGGGGCGTGGATCGCAAGTCAAATAAACCTGAATGTCATCCGCGTACATGTGATACTTTACACCATATCTTTCAAATATTTCAGTGATTGGCTGCATGTATATGGTGAATAGCAGCGGGCCAAGCACGGACCCTTGGGGTACGCCAAAATTAAGTTTTAAACTGGTTCATTCAGAACCATTGATCGAAACACACATCATTTCCTGTTCTCCAAGTATGTCTTAAACCACTGGAGTGCGGTCTCCGAAAGCCTCAGATTGTCTCTAAGACGGTGAATGAGGATAGTGTGGTCCAGCGTGTCAAAAGCAGAAGAGAGATCCAGGGATAAAAGGAATGTTGATTTTTTCTGGTCCAGCGCAGCCGACAAATCATCTTGGAGGCAGAGAAGTGCTGTTTCAGTGCTATGACACTTTTTATATGCAGATTGAAAGATACGATGAAGTTGATTCTGATCCATATAGTCGGATAATTGGTTGGCCACTTACCTTTTCCAAAATTTTGCCCAAGAAACGAATATTGATATGGGTCTGTAATTTGAGAGTTCATTCTTGTTTGAAGATTGTTTCTTCAAAACAGGTGTAACAATTGCCTTTCCAAGACACAATGGGAAAATACCAAGAGATAGCGAGGTACTTACTGTTTTTAAAAGAAACGGCATGAGAGCAGGTAGGTGTTGCTGGAGTAACCATGTTGGTAGCGGATCTTGAGAACAAGTCTTGTTTGGCATACCCTTAACAAGTCCATGCAAGCTTGCGGCACTCACAGGCTGGAATGCTGAGAAGATGCTCGAAGTGCTAACTACCTCTTGAACTAAAGGTAAGTTATGATCATCAATTATCTTTCTGATATTCTTGACCTTGTCTGCAAAGAAGGAACTAAAAGCTTGGGCAAGTTCTGATGGTGATTCTGTGTCAGGTAACATATTTGTCTTCTTGTTTAACAGATTGTTAATTTCATGAAACATTTTTCGAGAGGAAGAGTCTTTAAATAAGTCTTTGAACCACTTTTGTTTTGCTTCAGTTACTGCTACCTTGACAGCATTTTTGGCATTGTTTAATGCTGTTGGGTCACTAGAAGGGTCATGTTGGTAAACTTTACGCCATTTCCTTTCTTGCCGCCTTTTGTCACGCCTGGCTTCAGCAACATTATCGTTATACCAGGGAGGATGCTTACGTGTTGATGTTTTCTTGACTCGTGTAGGTTCATGGACATCAAGAACTGTTTTGATTGAGCTATCAAAGTTCAAGATTAAATCATTTAGATCAGCAGTAGGTTGATCATCCGTTATGGAAGAAAGATCAATAGCAAGAGCATTATGATCAATATTCTTAAAGCTTCTGAATGTCTTTGGTTTATTAGTCATGATAGGAGGCCTGGAGCAGATACTAAACTGAATGGCAAAGTGATCCGACATCAGTGCATGATCAATGTGAAGTTTATGTAAGAGACATTCATTTTCCCTACCAATTACCACATCAATAATGTGACCTGCTTTATGTGTGTGCTGTGATACATATTGCTTGATTCCATTAGAATCAAGGATGTTGATAATTCTAGCAACACTACATTGGCTGGCAATAACAAAGTGGATATTCAGGTCACCAACAATCAAAAGTTGGCCGGGGATATCATTTAGATCTACTATCATGTCCTCAAAATCCCCGATAAAAGCACTTGTGGTGAGTTCATTTTGAGTTGAAGGGGGTGGTCTATATACAACCACTAGGTTGAAAGATCTCAATTTACCTGTAATGATACAATATTCAATGGTATCAAACTGACGAGAATATGACGTAAGTTGACAAAGGTGTAAATCAGTTATAATGAGAGCTCCCACGCCCCCACCTCTACCATGAATGCGTGGGACATTAATGTAGCTGTATCCGGGAGGAGTCATCTCACCAATTATTACATCATCATTGTCTTTTAACCATGTTTCAGCTAGCAGCATTATTCCAATATCATTTGTGATGACATAGTCAGAAAGGTATATGGCTTTATTTCTCACAGATCTGGCATTCCAATAGCAAAGGTTCATTAAATAAGTGGTTTGTACATTGGCATTTACAAGGATGGGAGAGCACAGGGCACTGTCCACTGTCTGATTTCTTTTACGACCACCCTTGCTGCCACGATATCTGAGGATGCCATTATCTTTCAACATGTTCAAAACACCATGGGGTGGTACATTGTGCAGCTTTTGCCTTAGTTCAAACAGCCTATTTCTGCTATATTTGATAAAGTTCACTTCCATTGTTGGTGATCGTCCAGGCACACTAATAATACTCAATACAAAGGAGCAATCCAGGCTAATTCCATGATGATGAGGATTAGTCCAGTTTAATTGAAGTGAAGAAATCAATAGTCCAGTCTGTGTAGTTTGCTGGTGAATAAATCCATGCACTAGTGTTAGTGTTAGTGCTAGGAGAAAGATATGAAATTGAAACCAAAACATGTCCAAAAATGATAATCCAGTAATTTAAAGATCTGAAAAAATGTCCAGCAGAAGCACTGATACTAACTAAACACTTGGTGGCAAATTACGAAAAATTAAAACAAGTAAAACTGACATATAGAACACAAAACTGGAGAGCTCTTAAAGTGGCAGCCAGTCACAGCGCCAAAAAATATATATAGCTTAGGAAGGAGATCATTTTGTCTGAAGAGTTCTTGCAAAAGAGTTCGGCAATGGAGTTGAAGGGATTGGGGGAAGTTCTCGGGTGGGCGAAGAGTGGACAGTCAATAAAAATGTGTTTCATAGTTGTGGGCCTGTGATAATCAATTGCAGAGAGGTGGGGAGGAGTCTTTACAGAGGTGTGAATGAGTGAGGCGGGTAAGGTACTCGGAAGTGTGTGATGTAAACAGACATGGTCTTTAAGGGAAGGGAGAGGTGGGGATGACATGGATGGAGGGCTAGATGTACGCCTAGTTGTATGTAGAGTTTGCTATTCGTGTGGGTGTTCCAATTTGATTGTCAGCTGTGACGAACATACGTAAACAATAAGCAGTTTGGTATCGGCAAGTGTTTTGGCAAAGGGTGTAGCGGGAAGTTAAGGTTTATGCAGCCATGTTTGATTTGTCATACTACTTCTGTGCTACCTGTACTTTGGCTTCGGCAGAAGGTGACACAGGGGCATTTATTGCACTATTGAAAACTATCAAATCAGGGGTCCTTTTTGTACCAAAAAGCGGAAGAAATATTTTCCTATGACACTTTTTTAAAGCACATCTCGTTAAGTTTGGTCACATTTATAATCAAGACATCCATTCTCTACCATGAATGAATTTTCGACTTCCTTTCGAAAATGGTTTGATTAGCCTTTTTTTTCTTTCTGGGCGTTCAAGTTTAGCCTGCAGAGTAGTACCCACTTAGTTCTGTGCTGCCTGCAAAGATGGCCACGTTAGGTAGCACGGAAATAATTATTTGCCTTATTGAAATTTATGAAAAAGGAGTCAAGTTTCGGGTCTTTTTTTGTACCAGAAAGAAGAAGTTTCGCAAACTTTTGCGATGTTTTCTGAAACGTACCATCTAATATCTTTTGGATGATGGCATGTTCAATAGGGATTGACCTGAGGTTTTGGTCATCTTTTCTAGGCTAAACTTGAGAGGCGTAATACATTCTCACCAAGTAACTCAAATCTTGGTTCATGGTAAAATAGTTCCCCCATGAACTTTTTTTTCTGAAACAGATCTTTTCAAGTTTGATATGCATAGTCAAAACCTATCCGTTTTCTACCATTCCTAAAATTGGCAACTTCTCAGCTTCCTATCCCATGAAATGGGACCTCTCGAAAATACTTTAATTAGCCTTTTCTCTAGGGGTTCTCATTTTAAGCTGGCGGAGTATTACTGTGATAGTACCGTGCTATTATTAGTGTGCAACCTACAACTGAGAAATCTTTAAACGTCGGCCAGACCCCTATTAGCCTCCCAGGTCATCGCCCATGAACTCCACAATTTAGGACGAATTTTTCAATTTAAGGGAAAATTTAGCTACTGCTTGTTTAAAACTGGCATCCCAAATGCCCAAATACTTATCCAAGTAGATTTTAACGTTATAACTTAGGATTGTCTTCCTTTTTACAACTAAATTTGGGAAATTTGTGTTGATTTTCAAAAATGAGAGCTTTCCAGAAACGCCCCCTTGTCCTAATGCCTTGCCCCTGAAGCCGCCATGAGCTGTTAATCAGGCCCACGATGTTCATCATACATGGTGAAAAATGAGAATTATTTACACTGTCTTCCGTCTGGTATCAATAGCTTGAAGGTTGCGAGTGTATTGACAAATTGTGATCCTGTCATCAAGGAGTTTCCTCGTATTTGGCTTTTATATCAATGATACATCCAAAACATTTTCAGAACCATAAGAAGACAGAAACTATTTTCATGTATTATTAATCTTTTTTAATCATATCAATTTCCAGGTTAAACATATCCACACATGATGACATTATTACGGTACTTTAAAATTACAAAATTGCCATCAATACAAGTGTTTTCTTTGATACGCAGCTCAGAAAAGCAGTAGTAGTGAATATGACTTGGAGCCACCACCCACGTAACCCCCTTCAAAACCTGGATCAATTATAAAACAATTTGCACTATTTTTAACAAAGGTCATTTAATTGATGCATTAATTAAAAGTGATCAAGAAAAATAATAGGATACAAACCTTTTGCACATAAACATCTTTAACATTTTAATTAGAAAAACGTTTATCACCATCAGATTGCTGAAAACTATTTCATGTTTCATTGACGATATCAGGAAATATCCAAGAACAGGTATTTCTAAAGAAAAATATCAATGACAACAAGTATCCAAAGAGCTTGTGTGGAAGCTCTTTGATGTATCAACAAATTCATTATTATATATGCTTACAATCTTTGTCTATGTCAATCATAATTTACCAACTGCCAGTAGCAGTGGCATGGCTATGGCATGGCTATGGCATGGCTATGGCATGGCTATGGCATGGCTATGGCATGGGCATGGCATGGCATGGCATGGCATGGCATGGCATGGCATGGCATATGGCATGGCTATGGCATGGCTATGGCATGGCTATGGCATGGCTATGGCTGGCATGGCTATGGCATGGCTATGGCATGGCTATGGCATGGCTATATGGCTATGGCATGGCTATGGCATGGCTATGGCATGGCTATGGCATGGCTATGGCATGGCTATGGCATGGCTATGGCATGGCTATGGCATGGCTATGGCATGGCTATGGCATGGCTATGGCATGGCTATGGCATGGCTATGGCATGGCCATGGCATGGCTATGGCATGGCTATGGCATGGCTATGGCATGGCTATGGCATGGCTATGGCATGGCTATGGCATGGCTATGGCATGGCTATGGGGTGGGAGTGGAGTATTTACCCCATCCCCTACTTATCACAATATTGGTCACAATTTTTTTTTTGTGTTTTACAGTTAAATCATTCAAGGAATATTCCCTTGGCTTTTTATACTATTTTATTTGAAAGAGTATAATTTTAGATCCAATTTGGTACAAAAATCAGGTTAATATCATATCAGTTCAGGAGTTATGGATTTTTAAAGATTTCCCAACTGCATTTTGTTGAATTTTTTGTACAGTATGATGAATTCGTGTTTGATGATGTCATAGAGGCTATTCCATTGCAAATGTTTATGTGTTTCTTTGGAAGTTAATTGGTTGTTTTTGTATGAATAGAGACAATTTTCCAAAAGTTATTGAAGTAGGGTATATGTGAAAATGGATATAAATAAATAACTTTCATCAAGTTATTCTTCTAGCAGATTTTAGGCCTACTCATAAAAAGGATTGATAGATTTTAATGAAATACATCAACTTTGTGGGAGAATGTGTTGCTGTGATGTCATGCTGAGCCCCTTCCTATTCGTGAATCTTAGAATTTGAATATCTCCTGGCACTGAGGAGTAAGATATCAATATGATATTTGAATATCTCCTGGCACTGAGGAGTAAGATATCAATATGATATTTGAATATCTCCTGGCACTGAGGAGTAAGATATCAACATGATATTTGTACTATGGTGTTTTTGAAAAAATCTTTTTTTTGGAAAGGTCACGAAAGAACATGGGAGTATTCTTTTAACAAAATCATTTTAGCTACTTTTGAAACCTAGACAATCAAATCATCAAGAGGGACAACTGAGTCTTTCTCATAAAACAATATGCGACAACTTATTTTGATTGTAACATAGACTGTACTCGCATATTCAAATAACTTGAAAGGTAGATGGACAGCTACATAAATGTTCTCTTTGATTTGTTATTAAGTTCTAGTTGTTGATTCTAGGTTTGGCTAAGTTTTTAAAAAAGAGCCTAAAATCCATTATCAAAATCAACTAATCTCTTTCAAACATGAGGTACCTGGTTAAAAAAAAATAAAAAAAGCATTTACAAAAGAAATGAGAGAGGTGTGCCCAATGTTACCTCTACAAGGTTTTTGAATTGGTTATTAAGCTGTTTCCATTTGGTCCTTTTACTTAATTATTTCCTCCACTTTGCAATATAATAAAAACAAAATACAACATCTTGTGTTCTGTCTTGTATTCTGTCTTGTGTTCTGTCTTGTGTTCATATGCTTACATAATCTTTTCATGTCACATATTGCTATGGATATTTTTTTCACAAAATAGTTTTAGATACTTGTTTTAACTGTTTAACTTAAATATATTCAAAATATCAATGAAACTGACAAAACATAATTTAAAGTTAAAATGCTAGAGTTGTATGCATTTTGATAGTTATAATATTGAGCATTTTCCAGATCTACAAGAACATTCTTATGTGATGGTATTTATGAACAGAACAAACAAAAACACAATATTGAATTGTTGATAGTGTCTGCTAATAAGACTACAAATTGATCAAATGTTCAACAAAATCAATTTCCAGCATTGCATGTTGGAAACCAGTTTCGATGGTATAAACCAGAAACACCCATAACAGACCACCAAGCAAGGGTTTACAACACATATAGGAATCTTATAGAGTGCATGATTTTTGTAAGGACTCTAAGGGGAAAATCTGATCCATCTTCTAACAAATGGATAAACAATATAATCATCTAGTAGTATGACAAACTAGAAACTGCACCCAACAATAGAGCATGACCTTCTGCTGTTTCGAGTAAATACACAGATACTTTTTAAAATGCTTTGTACCATGCATAGGTGTGCTTTGTACCATGCATAGGTGTAGGAACAGGAGGCACAGGGGAGCATGCACACTCCCCCTCCCCAATCGTTTAGTTACCTACATGGTCCCCCTCCCAACTAAGTCAATTTTGTATTATTGAACTAGTGTTGTAGCATATTTTTGTGCCCCTAATGAAGAACACGTTCCTACGCCTATGGTACCATGTACATTATGTCATCTACATTGTGCCAATGATGAAGTGATTTGGTTCCTGTTGGCTCCTGATTCTAAGATGACAAAGCAGTTTCCTCTTCTTTATTCCTTATTAGAAGTCGTTTCTTTCAAATCTGTTTTTGAAGAAACAAATTAGGAAACTGAAATAAATCTCATACTCAAAAGGTACAGGGATAAAATCTCAGACAGGGTGCTGTGCTGTGTCCTTGAGCATTACACTTTATCCCACTTACTCCAGTTTACTCAGCTGTAAGAACAGTACCAGTTTCGACTGGGGAATTACACCTGCGATTGACTGGTGCCCTATCCAGGGAAGTCAACACTCTCATTTGCTTAGCCCCATGGAAACCGGGTATAGCCATGCAAGCTTGATAGGATATAGCTTTTTATATAAGTTTTTTTCCCATTTGATGTTAGCTGTGAAATATTCTTTACCATAAAATACAATTAAATTTGCATAAAATGTTTGCCGTTATTCAACTGTTACATCAATTTCAATGAGATAAAAACAAAATTAATTATTAAAGCTATTTTTTGGCACTGTCATGAAAGGATAGCACAAAGGGACTAAAACCTTATATACAAACTTTAATCCAATCAATAGATGGATATTAACCTTAAATAGCCTTTGATTAAAAAGTCTTCTTCGATACAGCCAACGGCTCTGGTTAAAAATTACCATTGTTTCTTTTATTAACTCTCTTCAACCTGTGAACGAAAAAGACCAAAATTCAAAGATGCACACAAAGTTAAGGAACAAGTGATACATTTCCAACCAGGACACCATGCTCAACTATTTGGAACCAGCATAGAATGGGCTTGTAATAATGTGGCTAGAAGGGGCAGTTGATTTCAATTTACCTGAGCTGTGAAGGGTGCACTAATTTTTCCATTTGTTTCAGATTTACAACATGTTAACTATAAACCTCAAAATATCTTTTGAGTTGCTCGAGATATTTTAATCCAAATAGCTACGTTACTTCCTCACCCTAGCCCAGAAATCATATGAAAGCACTACACTCGACTCATAGAAAATCAAGTGAAGTATTTCTGGTATGGAGGAAAATTAAAACAATTTTGGATGAAACTTGGTGGGCTTAGGTTGTATTGGGTAAGGGGAATGAGCTCTATAAAACATTTTGCATGTTGGAACTGCCATGTACTCTACTGAGTGTTGAAATTCTACTTGTATCTAAAATGATAGCGCTTTAGTGTATACAAAATTAGGTATGAAAAGCTTTAAGTTGGCCAACACATTGATTTCCCTTCTTACCTACCTACCCAATTGTTTTCCCTACCTGCCCAATTGTTTTCCCTACCTACCCAATTGTTTTCCGTACCTACCTACCCAATTAATTTCCCTACCTACCCAATTGTTTTCCCTACCTACCTACCTACCTACCTACCTACCTACCTACCTACCCAATTGTTTTCCCTACCTACCCAATTGTTTTCCCTGCCTACCTACCTAATTATTTTCCCTGCCTACCTACCCATTTTTTCCGTACCTGCTTACCTACCTACCTACCCAATTGTTTTCCCTACCTACCCAATTGTTTTCCCTACCTACCCAATTGTTTTCCCTGCCTACCTACCCAATTGTTTTCCCTGCCTACCTACCCAATTGTTTTCCCACCCACCTACCCACCCACCACCCACCCACCCACCCACCACCCACCCACCCACCCACCCACCACCCACCCACCCACCCACCCACCCACCCACCACCCACCTACCCAATTGTTTTCCCACCCACCCATCCAATTACTCTCCCTACCTACCTACCTACCTACCTAACTACCTACCTACCTACCTACCCACCTTCCCACCTACCCAATTTTTTCCCTACCTACCTACGTACCTACCCAAATGTTTTCCCTATCTACCTTATTGTTTTTCCTACCTACCTACCTAACCTACCTACCTACCTACCTACCTACCTACCTACCACCTACCTACCTACCTACCTAATTGTTTTCCCTACCTACCTACCCAATTGTTTTCCCTATCTTCCTACCTACCTACCCAATTGTTTTCCCTACCTACCTACCTACCTACCTACCCAATTGTTTTCCCTACCTACCTACCTACCCACCCAATTGTTTTCCTACCTACCACCTACCTACCTACCAATTGTTTTACCTACCTAACCAATTGTTTTCCCTACCTACCTCCTATCTACCTACCCAATTGTTCTCCCTCCCTACCTACCTACCTACCTACCTACCTACCTACCTACCTACCTACCTACCCAATTGTTTTCTCTACCTACCTACCTACCTACCAAATATTGTTTTCCCTACCTACTTACCTACCCAATTGTTTTCCCTACCTACTTACCTACCCAATTGTGTCCCTACCTACTTACCTACCCAATTGGTTTCCCTACCTACTTACCTACCCAATTGTTTTCCTACCTACCCAATTGTTTTCCCTACCTACCCAATTGTTTTTCTTACCTACCCAATTGTTTTCCCTACTTACCTACCCAATTATTTTTCCTACCTACTTGCCTACCCAATTGCTTTCCCTACCCATTTACCTACCAATTGTCTTCACTACCTACTTACCTACCCAATTGTTTTCCCTACCTACCCAATTGTTTTCCCTACCTACCCAATTGTTTTCCCTGTCTACCCAATTGTTTTCCCTACCTACCTACCCATATATTTTTTTTCTCCACCAAGTGTGTTATATTAAATTAACAATATTTTAAAGATGGCCTTGGTTGGGGTCTGGTAAAGGTCAATTTTTCTTCATTATAAAGATCGTCTTCCCCTTTTACATTTAAAGAGAAATGGCAGAGAGTTAATAACAATAGATTAACATAACAAAATAAAGGTGTTATCTTGTAGTAACATAAAGTTGCATATTTGCACAAAAAAATCTTCAAAACTCTGTAAATTGGCCAATTAATTAGG
This sequence comes from Chiridota heheva, assembly GCA_020152595.1. Classification (NCBI taxonomy): domain Eukaryota; kingdom Metazoa; phylum Echinodermata; class Holothuroidea; order Apodida; family Chiridotidae; genus Chiridota; species Chiridota heheva. The sequence goes on from JAIGNY010000936.1 coordinate 208,838, forward strand.
CACTACTACGCTAGCCCAAAATGAGAACCTCTGCATGAGAAAGGTCTAATACAGAATATTTTGGGGATCTCACATTTCATGAGACAGGAAGCCTAGAGGTTAAAACTTTTAGGGATGGTAGAGAAAGGACCGGTCTTGACTATGCATGTCCAGTCTTGACGAGATTTGCTTCAGAAATAGCTTTATGGGGAATAATTTTTCAATGGACAGATGGACCTATTCCAAAATTTGTGTCATTCGGTGAGGGTGCACAACACCTATTCACTTCAGCTTCAAAAAGAGCAAAAACCTCAGATGAACCCCAATTAAAAGTACCATCATCCATAAAACATTAGATAGTACTTTTCAGAAAACATCGCGAAAGTCCTCGATAATTCCCCTTTCTGTTCTGGTGCAAAAAGACTCCGAACTTAAAGGTTTGATCATAGTTTCAATGGGGCAAATAATTAGTTCCGTGCTATCTTGGGCTCACTTTACAAGTTACTTGCACTACAGTCGATCAAGTTCGTCATATATACGCCTATTTAAGGCAAACAAATATTTCATTTTGCAGACCTGGGGGCTCAAAGAAATTTTAGAGGGCATTTATACCCCCTTACCCCAATGCAACCAAATCCGACACCCATTCAGCGACTCCAATGTATTTTACCAGACTTTCCTGTGGTGACCTTTTTCGAAAAATTCGTCCCTCTTTTCGCATACTGACGAATGTCTTATTTAGGTGAACGAAAATTGGCGCGAAATACTAAATTATTCCGCGTAATTCAACTCTGAAGTACCACAACACCAGTCTCATGCAAAATTCAAGCCCAGCATGAAGGGCGGATCCACAAAATTACGTTAAGGGGAAAGTTGGGGAAGGGGGAAAGGGGGATAAATATGCTGGACCTAAACATGGTGCAAGGGCAATTATATCCATAAGATATATCGATAAATAAACCAACCCTTTTTAAAATCCAGTAGTGTTGTCATAACATGTATAACATGTGACGGTATGCAAAAAAACCATACAAAACGATGTACTGATGTAAGAGTATAAATGTGGGTTTGTCAGTTATTATGGCATCGGGTCTCCTGATTAGACAAACAAGGGCCATTTTTATATACTGAAGAATTTTCATGAAAATCTGTTTTTATTTTTTACTATGGGCTCATAATTATGACATCGCCAAATAACCAGTCATATTTCAAATCCATATAGTGTCGTTATACAGTCGTTATTTCATGGGCGGATCTGGGATGGTATACCATTAATCCATACAAAACGATGCAAGAGTATAGACACATAGAATGTGGGCTGATTAATACAGTCGTTATTTCATGGGCAGATCTGGGACGGTATGCCATTAATCCATACAAAACGATGCAATAGTATAGACAGATAGATGTGGGCTCATTAATACAGTCGTCATTTTATGGGCAGCTTTGGGACGGTATGCCATTAACCCATACAAAACGATGCAATAGTATAGACAGATAGATGTGGGCTCATTAATACAGTCGTTATTTCATGGGCAGATCTGGGACGGTATGCCATTAATCCATACAATAGGATGCAATAGTATAGACAGATAGATGTGGGCTCATTAATACAGTTGTTATTTCATGGGCAGATCTGGGACGGTATGCCATTAACCCATACAAAACGATGCAATAGTATAAACAGATAGATGTGGGCTCATTAATACAGTCGTTATTTCATGGGCAGATCGGGGACGGTATGCCATTAATTCATACAAAACGATGCAATATTATAGACAGATAGATGTGGGCTCATTAATACAGTCGTTATTTCATAGGCAGATCTGGGACGGTATGCCATTAATTCATACAAAATGATGCAATAGTATAAACAGATAGATGTGGGCTCATTAATATTGCAACTTATTATGACATCGGGTCTCATAAATAAAATAAAAAAATGACCTTTTTCATATACTGATTAATTTTCATTCAAATATTTTTTAAATATATTTCTACTATGGGTTTAAAATATCGGCCAAATAACCAGTCATATTTTAAATCCATTAGTGTCGTTATTACAAGGGACGGTATTCCAGTAACCCAGACAAAACGATGTAAGAGCACAGCTATTGGTTAGCCAATACCGCAAGTTATCGGGTCTCATATAATTTTCGAGAAAAAAAAAGAGAGAGAAAAAAAATGGGCCTTTTTGTGTGCTAAATCATTTTCATCAAAATACTTTAATTTTTTTCACTGCGGGTTCAAAATATCGATAAATAAGCAGCAATATCTTAAATCTATTATATGTTTTTATAACGTGGGACGGTATGAATTCAAACAAAGCGATGTAACAGTACAGATATAGTGGTTTGTCAATACTTGAATTTATTTGGGCGTCGAGTCTCATAACGTCATGAATGAAAAAATAGAATTTGATTTTATATACTGCATATTTTTATATTCATTTTTCTATCATTATTTTTGTTATCATAATAAATTAAGTATTTTTATTATAACAAATTACGTATTGTTTTAGATATTGGCCAATGTGCCATTTACTCAGACACAATCATAAAAAAAAAAAAAAAAATGTTAGATACAATTGTGTCAACACCTTGCAAATAAAAAGATGTAAAATATAATATGATGAATATATGAAAAGGACCAAAATAACACATTCCGGTTACTCATGCATGAAGATTTGTCAGGTAGCCGGACGACAGGGCCATACCTGGCGGGCGAGCAGGGGAAGGGGATAGCGGGAGCAATTTCCGCCGAATACTGCAACATACCATGCTAATGACACTACTCTTCCGAAATGATCAAGTTCGGGATGATTTTCGTATCATGCTAGTTTATATTCATAATTAATCAAAGTTTCACAAAGAGCCCGCCCTCTATTTATTTCATAAACACTTCTCATTATGTGCATAATATGCTTGACAATCTGGACGGAAATTTTCCAATCAAAAACTGATCTAGGTGTGGTGATCGTAATGGGAGGGGGTGGCGTTTTAATTTATCGGGAAATAGTAATAATGTTGTGTCTTATAATTTATCTATCCTCGAAACGGTTTTATTATTATTACTGATGTTTCTTTTCTACCCATTTATTTTTTATTTTTTGGGGAGGGAGAGGGGAGGGAATGATACTTTTTCTCCCAGTTTTCATCGAAGCAATGTTCCCCCTGAAACCTGCCCCATTGCAGGGGCGTAGGAAGGGTCACATCTCAGGGGGAAAAAACAAACAATTTCCTGGTGATAATTGGAAAAATTGCACTGGTAAATTAAGTTTCCATCAAAAGTTGCTGGTAATCGGAAAATCCCTTTCAATCAGTCAATTTCCGGAGGTTTTTCTTCATTTAAGGGCAATTTTCTTTAATTTTTGGGAATTTTCTTCAATTTTGGAAAATTATCTTTAATTTTCGAGAATTTCTTGCCTGTTTTGGGGAAAATTTTGCCATTTTAGGGGAAATGTTTTGCCAGTTTTGGGAATATTTTGGCCACAATTTGGGAAATTTGACGTACTGTATCTAATAATTTTACAACAATTTTTAGTTTCATGTTAATAGTTTTTTATTTCACTTCCCAACTGGGCAGAAAGCATGCAATCGGGAAGGTGAAATCCGCTCAGGGGTACCTTAACCCCTCCCCCTCCCCCCAGGCCACGCCTCTGCCATCTTGTGATCTGTGCTTATACAGCCTATTTTAGCACGGAACTTATCAGCTAATTATTTTCCCCATTGAAACCTATGATGAAAGAACAAAGTTCGGGGTCTGAAAATGTTCTGAAAATACCATTTTGATAGGGCTTCACCTGATATTTTGGTCCCTTTTTAGGCCGAAGTAGAAAGGTGTTGTGCACCATCATCAAATGACTCAGAGTTTAGTATGGGCCCACGGTATAGTTCCCCACGAAACTTTTTTGTTTTCTTTTCTGGAAAAGATATCGTCAATTTTGGACCGCATAGTCATGACGATCCCTAAAATTGTCAATTTCTAAGCTTCCTTTGAAATGAGAGACTCCCAACATATTCTATATTAGACCTTTCTCATGCAGGAGTTCTCATCTTGGGCTAGCGTAGTAGTGCCTAATTAGTTCTGTGCTACCGTATATGTATATGTATTATAATGTGTCAGTAGTTACTGACCATAGTCGTAATATGTAATACCGTATTATAATACATGTCAGTAGTTACTGACCATAATTGTATCATTATTCACAATGGCTACTGATATTGCGATTTAAATCGGGTGGGGCAGGTGGGTGGGGACCACACGTGCATGGCTGTGATATTGCTGTATAAGAACTTCACCTCCCTATCTAAAGGTTTTTGGTTATATGTTGTAGATTGTGGTCCATACTTGAAAACAAAAAAACAATTTTTGTTCTTCTAAAATTGAAGATTTGTATCCAAAAGTGAACATTTTGGGGTCAAAATGGAATATTTTGGGGCTAAAATGAAAGATGAAGTTGGTCCAAAATTAATGATAACTTGAACTCTGTTTTTGTACACATGGTTCATTTGATATTTCAGTTAATTATTGTATCAATGGCTTTGGAAAAATTAGCGATATCCCCCCTTCGCTCCGCCACCCCTTCAACACGCCACTGGAGAGTTGTGGGTCCGGATTTTGTGCACCTAATTAAAGTATGTGCAGGAGTTTCAAAGTAACCGCAGGCCCGGTTGTGGACTTTTTTTACTGTTGGGGAGGGGGTGGGGATGTCTATAAAATATAAGATTTACCGACGGCCTTAAATTAATAGCATCCTATTTGAATAATAAGTACCTCCCTGTAAAAAAGTTAATAATCAAAATCAGTCGTTTTTACCAACCACATAGTCACACCAGATTCACTGAAAAGTCTCAAAATTGGGGATGTGTGGCACCAGAAAGAGTGAGGCCACACACTTTATACGCGGTTTAGTGGAATTTTGGATCGGTGTTAACTTTGAGTTAAATTACTTAGGCAGGGGCGGCGGAGCCTGATATGGCAGGGAATTCCCCTCTGCCAATAATTTTAAGTGAACATGTATTATCACATTACTCGACCTCATTAGCCCCCCCCCTTCCCCTACAATATTGTTGTCACATGTCACCTGACCTCATTAGCCCCCTCCTCCAAAATTTCCCAACGCTCCGCCACCCCTGTTAGGTGTACGGCAACGTCAACATTGAAACACATTTGTAAAGCTACAAGTTATCCCATTCACATTTCACAAGGCTTAGTGAGAAATTTGCCTATTTTAACGCTCAACTAATAATATAGTCCCATTTTTCTTTATTTTCATCTTGGCCGCTTAGCCTACCACTGTCACTACACATTGTACCGTAACGCAAGGTTAGGTCAATCATTATTTCATGTCTTTAATTCGCCCCCAATTTCTGATCTTTTCGTGTCAGGACCACATAGGTTTGTGCCAATGACTTTGTTTTGAGCAAAAAGTTACATAACATATTTGGAACAGAACAAATTCGAAGCGACATTTTTTTAAATAAAGTGATTTTTAATATTCCTTACCATTGGAGGCAATGGGAACAAACGCGATGTTGATTACTTCCAGAAATTTGTCGCTTTCTCTGCTGACACAGCGTCAATGGGGCTGATATATGCACCGCAGCTAGTGCTCTATCCTTGCGTGAGTTTAGCAAAAATGGAAACTGCGGAAATAGCTTTCACTGAGTGCATTCGCTCGGGAGAAATTGGGAGACATTTCTGGTAGCACGGAACTAATTATTGCCCCATTGAAGACTATGATGAAAGAGTCAAGTTCGGAGTCCTTTCTGTACCAAAATGGTATAGATTTGGGATCTTTTGTAATGTTCTCCAAAAAGTACCATTTATTATCTCTCGGTTGAGGGTACTTTCAATAGGGGGTCACTAGATGTTTTGGCCTTTTTTTTAGGCTGAATTAAAGAGGTGTTATACACAATCACCAAATCACTCAATTTTTGGTCCATGGTAAAATAGTTCCCCATGAAACTTTTACTGAAACAAATCTCGTAAACCTTTAGATATTGATAGTCAAGACCTATCCTTTTTCTACCACTCCTGAAATTTTCAACTTCTCAGCTTCCTGTCCCATAAAATCTGGAATTGTGACCTCTCTGAAATATTTTCATTAGCCTTTTCTCTAAGGGTTCTCATTTTTGGATGGCGGAGTGATACAATATTAGTTCTGTGCTAGCTACTGTATAGTAGCACAAACTTCTTCCTATATCCCTTTAAGACTTATATCACTGAATCCTGTACTAAATTCCCACCAACCTTGTATGACCCAAAATTCCACTGGACCATTTGGGTCTCAGAAAAACAGCTAACATTTAAAACATGAAAAATGTGTGAAAAATACACAACAAAAACAGTAAGAAAATAGTATTCCCTTGGGAAATAATTGGATAGGGGTGGTTCCTACAATGATTTACGTATGTTATGATGGCAAACTTTGAAGCGTACCCTTGGGAATACAGCTAATAACGAAGAAATTAGCAAATTTGCATGAAAATATGATTGGATCCATTAATTGCACTATTGAAGCACATTTTCACAATAGAAAAATAGCTTTTTGCCATTCAATTGAGGTAAATATCTTTAAAACAGACAGAAATCTCTAAAAACCATGCCCCCTCTTCCCCTAAAATTCAGCAACAAGTATGCTATACCCCAAAACAAGCTTATTTAGTGCAAATTTAGGCTCTCTATTTTGCTGGACCATAACAAATGACTGTTATCTAACTTTTATGACAACTTTTAAGTGCAAAGTCATGACTTTTATTAATCAAAACAATGTAATTTAGTGACCTGTGATGACCTATATCAATCTGAGTAACGGAGTTCAGCCCAAAACAAGATATGAACATCGATCAGTCCAACCAAATACATGTTCATGAAAACCAAATGCTACCATTGCAGAGCTACTGCAAAAAAAAAACTTAAAATTTTATCAAAAAGGACTCTTTTTTAAGGAAAATATCTTCTTTTTTTACAAAAAGTTAACAAAATTCAGTCTTTTAATGAAATGTAGGGTCAGTTTTCTTCAGCAAATGCCTATTTACATGAAGGAGAGTTAATTAATAGCTTTAAAATCAGGCCCAGAGAAAACTACTGCCCCCTCCCCACCCCCCCCCCTCATTTTCCTCAAGCACATTACTTTAGGTGCAATATAATGGTTCTTTGCATGAATACAATTACAAAAAGCTAGCAAAATTCAGTCTTTCAATGAAATCTAGGGTCAGTTTCCATCAGCAAATGCCTATTCTCATAAAGGAAAGTTCATTAATAGCTTTAAAATCAGGCCCAGAGAAAAACTATGTCCCTCTCATTTTCCTCAAGCACATTGCTTTAGGTCAGTAGGTGCAATATAATAGTTCATTGCATAAATAATAATATATCAACTTTTTAATCCAATTTGTTTCTTTAATAGTTCTCTATATTATGATAAAATGAAAATTCACAGGAATTTTTCTTTTAGAGGAAATAATGTAAAAGTGAAATACTTGATGAATATCTCTCATAAATATCTTCCTATAATTGGACATTTTCGCCATCTATCTCCTGTTGCCATTCAATTATATCATCCTTACCCACTAATTATTTCCATCTATCTAGCATAATAAATCTATACTGGGCCTTGAACTCAGGCCCATCAAGTTGATGCTTATCCAGGGTTTCCTAGCCATAAGCAGATGAAAGCACACGACTCTGCTTGGAAAAGATGCCAGTCCATCGCTGTTTAACTCCCAATCTGTGGTGATGCTCATTTTACCGCTAAGTGTAGAGCGGACTGAAGAGTGGACCTGGAGCAGACCTAATCTATCCCGCTAAGTGTAGAGCGGACTGAAGAGTGGACCTGGAGCAGACCGTATCTATCCCGCTAAGTGTAGAGCGGACTGAAGAGTGGACCTGGAGCAGACTCCCAATCTATCCCGCTAAGTGTAGAGCGGACTGAAGAGTGGACCTGGAGCAGACCTAATCTATCCCGCTAAGTGTAGAGCGGACTGAAGAGTGGACCTGGAGCAGACCTAATCTATCCCGCTAAGTGTAGAGCGGACTGAAGAGTGGACCTGGAGCAGACCTAATCTATCCCGCTAAGTGTAGAGCGGACTGAAGAGTGGACCTGGAGCAGACCTAATCTATCCACCAGCACACCGATGTACTCTGCTCAATGCAAATAAATACCTCATCCACTCATCCTACCCACCCCCAACTATCAACCTTCCCCAATCCGTATTGCATAATCTTCCTTTCACCTACTGTAGGCCTGCTGCTCTACGGTACCATCTTCAATAGGCTTTCCGTCCCCAATGTATGTATATCCACCTGGATAGTTAGTTTCAATTTTTTTAGTTAGCTTCAATTCTGTTCATTATTTCAAATCAACACTGAAAGTATTTTTACTAAAGTCTGGCCATCTTTTTTTCTTTCTTCCTTTTTCTTCTTCTTCTGTATTTGTTGTGGTGGTTAGTTTGGGCTTTTTATGGGGTGACTAAAACTCTTCTATGTTAAGCTAAGAAAGAAGTTCTTAATATTATGCCAGATCTTCAACTGAAAATACCAGAACAGAATTATGAAATAAATTATTACAAATCACACTGGCGTAGCTAGGTACTGGCATTAGATGGGGAGGTGGGAGAGGCAAGAGTGGGGCAGGGTTACATTTTTCAGGGGCGTGATTTATTATGTAAATAAATTACACTATATTCTGTCATTTCATTTGGGGGTAACAGGGGGCAGAGCCTCTGAAAGGGGCAAGCCCCCTACCCTTCCCCTCTGGCTACGCCCTGCAAATCAGAGAGATGCGAGTGAGAAAAAAATACTGAAAACAGACTCATAATTCACAATAAAGCCAACGTTCTTGAAGTATTCCTATATTTTCAAAAACATTTCTCTATTTGGTCGGTTGGTGGTATTAAGCTGAAATACATAACTTACTGTAAGCTACACATTGAGCAGTTAAGGAAATCATGAATGAAATACAGTACTGTAATAATTTCATGAATTTCCAAATACTTCTTTTACAGTATGTGAGGAGAAAAGAAAGTAAAGGTTAAACAGGTAAAGCCTAACATTACGCTATGCATGAAGTACAGGAGACACCACCACCATGTAGAAGTTGTGCAGAGGCGTGTCTAGCTTTTCGTTTTTGAGAGGCTTAAGCCCTGGGATATTGAGGGCCGGTTTCAGATTTAGGGAGGGCACATGCGTAGGAAGTTAGGGACCCCCGGAAAGGGTTTATATTTCCCGGTTGTATGCAGGCTTTATATTGATGACAATTTGTGAAATTATTAACATAGAATTTAAGGAAAAAGTGTAAAATTCCTGTAGTTTCTAAAATTTCTAAAAATTGACATTGCTTTCCTGAAAAATGAAGAATTTTTCTGGAAATTGAAGAAAACTTTCCAGAAGTTGAAGATTTAAAAAAATAATGGAAATTACCCCAAAAATGAGGATATTTTCCGAAAATTTACGTGGATTTCCTTAAAATTTTGCTGAGATTGAAGAAAATTTTCTGAAAATGACTAAACGAAGAACATTTTCTGAAAATGTAGAAAACCTCCTGAATATTGAAGGAGAATTCCCGAAAATCTCCCAATTAGCACGGGTGATATGGTAAAGCTTTATTTCAAAAGTGTATTCCTTTGGAAATAATTGTGGGTGGTGACCATTCGTGCATAGCCCTGATATTATAAGAACTTGTCACCTCTCTATCTAAAGATGTTTGGTTCTATCAGTCTATGCTGTAGATTGTCCAAAATTGAAGATTTTTGTTAAAAGCCTGTAGATTCTTATCCAAACGTGAACATTTGGAGTCAAAATAGAATATTTTGGGGCCTGGAAAAGTTTTGGTCCAATATTAATGATAACTTGAACTCAGTAGATCTACAAAAACAAAAATCTCGTATTCTGTTTATAACACATGGTTCATTTGATATTTCAGTTAATTATCATACTAATGGCTTTGGTAAAATTTGGTATAAGTTTACGGACCACAAAGTCACACCAGATTTTTGGGCGTGTGACACCAGAAAGAGTAAGGTCACACACCTTTTGAAAGTGGAATTTTGGACAGGCTAGTTGTTATTAATTTATTAGGCCTAGTTATCATACACATCTTTCAGTACAGGTTGCCATTGGGATTGCTCTGCTGTACGAGGAAGGCCAGCCATCACTCACGACAGCACGGCTGGCATCAGTCCGACGGTACTAGGCCCTACGGGCCCTTCTAAGTTAGGCATACGCAAGTTAGGTGTACGGCGACGCCAAAATTTGAAACAAGTTTGTAAAGCCACAAAAATATCTCATTCACATTTTACAAGGCATACTGATAAATTTGCTAATAATAAAAAGTCCCATTTTTGTTACTTGCATCTTAGTCGCCTAGCCTACCACTGTCACTACACGTTGTGTCGTAACGTTAGGTTAGGTCAATCATTTTTTATGTCTTATATTCGCCCCCAATTTCACATTTTCGTTTCAGGACCATATAGGTTTTAGTCGATGAGTTCAAATTAGCAAAAAGTTATATAACATATTTGAAACAGAACAAATTCGAAGCGACAGTTTTTGAAATAAAGTGACGTTTATAATTCCTTACCATTGAAGCCAATGGGGAATATCGAGGTGTTGATTAGTTGTCGCCTTCTCTGCTAACACAGTCAATGGGGTTGGAATATATGCACTGTGCACTATAGCGCTACCACACTATGCTCGCATTAGTTTACCACAAAAAAAAAACAATTGCGAAATAGCTTTTATTGGGTGCATTTGCTTAGGAATAATTGTCTGTAGGGGACGCCTCCACCTCGGAAAAAGTGTCTGGGGAGGCGAAATCTCCGGGGGACAAAATCTCTGAGGGACAAAACCTCCGGTTACACCGGCGTCCATATATCTTCAACCTCGTATTTCTGACATGTCTAAGGTGATGGGTATTGAAAGTTGTCTGGAGTTTTTCTACATCGGAAATTGGACCAAGGTTTTGTTTTCTGTGCGGAAGGGACCTTGAGGAATCATGCAGAGAGCCATGTTTGATCAAAAAACCTCAGGTATGCCAAGTGCTGTTAATCTTTTATTTACAATTAGCAAAAGGTATCTTACAAGGTTGTTACATTTAAGTCATTTTGCGTCCCATGGAGAAAACACTGCAAGATAGTCTTAATATACACATGATTATGGATGCAATTGTCCTCCATCATTTCC
>JAIGNY010000936.1:227500-307500 GCA_020152595.1 Chiridota heheva
CAGAGCCGGAGCCTCGCGACTCAATGGTTCCCATGGGATGGAGTCGACAGCCGGCTCGATGGATGGCTCCCTCGTAAGGAGTGAATAATCTTTTGATTCATATCATTTCAACTTTTCTTTCTACTTTCTGTTGTATTTTAGCAAGATTTTTACCGGAAGCAACTCTATTAAGTGCGGTCGTAACAGGAGCCAAATAGTTGCCAAAGTTATAATACATACCACATAATATAGAATTGAAGTGTTTGTGACAGAAGGATTTTCATTGAAATCCATGATTCAGTCATTTTCATCTTCGACTTCATATAAATGTTCCACGAACTTGACATATAGCGAAATTATACACGAACCTAAGGATTTGGTTATATCTTGACCTAACCTTGCTTCATATCTTGCATACAATTTAATAATATCCTCATTTATAGCTTCTCATCACCCTCAATAGTGTAAAGTTTACCAAAATATTTTTAGAGTCACCACCAGCTGTCATACCGGCTAATCTACATCTTTTCGCTTCTATGAAATCATCACGTTGTTTTTTTCTGAACCGGCTGTTGGTTTCGACTCAATGTGAGGCTCCATGAATTGCAGTCGACAGGCGACTCAATGTGAGCTACATGTTCTTTAAAATTTCAATCATCTGTTCCATATTTTTATTTATATATTTTTCTTCTCAAAACTTTAAATTTATTTTCTAGTCTAGTTTTGAATTTCCAATATTGGTAATAACCGTACAATGTATATCCGACTTAAAGTATGTAATGTTTGCATGATTTCCATTGTGAAGATCTTTATCATATACATATAATTGCAATTGCAAATTACTTGTAGGTTACTCGTGGGTTATTTAGGTAACTCAGTATCAAAGGGCACAATTTGTACCTCCTCTCTTACAAATGATCTTGTTGGACAACCATTTCCTGGACAATCTAAATAATACAGTACAGCTTGATTTCTCTTAATAGTACATGTTCTAATGTTGTACGTTTTGATAGACCAATTAGGATCTGTGGCTCTTTTTCGAGTATCATTTTCATCTTCCCCCGGAACATATAAATATCTTACAGTCTTGATAAGGCTGTGACTGGGATAATTTCTCCTTTTTAACCGACTTTAAGTCCTTTCTAAACGGGTAGCGATGAACTTTGGTTCACTTATTTCATTTTAATAGCATCTTTTGATTTATAGTCAATTAATCTAGTTTCTTCGTTGTTTAATGCTTTTACAACTTCAGGTAACCTTTTAACCCACTCTGTTGACCTCCTCTGAGTCGCCTGTCGGCTCCCCTGTGTCGCCATTTTCTTAGCATACTGATGAGAGAATAACCGTTCAGCTGAAGTTCTATTAAATCGCTCTACAATAGCTTGCGTCCTATGATTCCCAACATCACTCCTCTGATGGCACATTATGGTTTTTCATTAAAGTGTTCACACAAGCTATAAATTCTTTCCCCGGGTCAACCTTGATTATTTTTGGAAAGACCAACGGTCCCGACGGTCCTCTTTTGTAGATTGTTTCAACAGCAGCTACTTGAACTGCTGTTTTATCAGTAAGGGGTTCAGCTCCCTTGTACCTGCACGCCACATCGACGTCTGTAAGTGCATATTTGTAGGTTTTTCTATTAATTGTATCATGTGGTAAAAATAATAGATCGGCTACATACAAGTCATTAGGTTTTACGTTGTTACTATTCACATTGTTGGCCGTGGAATATATTTTGGATGAGCTCTGTAAATTTGTTACAAAGCTTGTTTTGTTCAATATTCCTTAGTGACTTTATCTGTAACTCTTGCTTGTTTAGCTACTTATTTTAATACGGCATCTCTTTCCACATTCCAGTGCTGCTATAGTAAATGTTTCTTAATTTGTTTTTGTTCTGTGATCCATTCTCTTTACGTTTTACAAACATATTTTTTGTTCCGAGTATATGTATGGAGGAGCGTGGGATTCATCTTTGTTTTCTATAACAATCTCAGCTCGTAATTTGAACCTGTAAGTTTTTGTATGATTTCATCTGTTTTTTGTTTTTTTAACTCCCCAATTAATTTTAATTTTTCTGCTTTTAGTAATTGAGCAGTACTTTTTTTGGTAGCCAAGTTATGCCTTATTGCAGAAAACTTTTCAGATTCACTCAAAATTAAATCAAATGCTTCTTGGCTTATAAAACCATTTTGTAAGGCTTTTGAAAAAAACACTTGATATAGTATTTAGTTTAGAAGTAACTAGAACTCTAATCTCATTATGCTTTTTAGCTTTCTTGACTAATTTTCGCGAAAAATATTTAGAGACCATTACTCCGATACCACAACTAACTGCAAACCCTTCCAAAATGATAAATATGCGCGCTTTACTGCACCCGATAAAGAGACGATTACAATTAAACCACTAGCCATGGTTGTCACTTCTGCAGCAGATTCTGTATAGTCTAATATATTAAAACAAAAATTATACTTTTTAAGGAATGACTCTCGCCTATATTTTTCACCTAGTAAAATTTGAATAAATATTTCTTCTAAAATTCTATGAATCGTGAAAGTGAAGTTTACTTGACATTTGGAAATCGCCACAATTTTGTTTAAGTTTTCTTAGGCCTGACGTTAGTCAGTCGGGAATCTGACCTCACGACCTCTCGAATTTTCAACAATTATCGAAAATTTGAATTTGGAACCTTTGTGGCCTAAACACAGACTTGAAAATTGATCGCTAATTTTCGAAACTTCCTTTTTAAAATAAACCTCGGATTTAAGACAGAATATAGGTTAAGGTTTCATTGTAAACCTGACCGGAACATATTTATATCATTTTGCCGTTGTAACGAATAATTCTTTTCGTTACGGCGATAGTCCATACAATTTCCTTGAGCAATGTGTTCTTCCGGTAGACAAAAATTAAGTCAAAATCGTATTTCACATTTGTGAACATAAATGAGTTTTTCCACACTTGATCTTTCTACATATATAAACAAATTAACAGGGAATCTGCAATATGATATTTACTAATACGACCTGTACCAGATGTTTTATTTCCAATTTTACGGCGAACGGCTGTTATTTTGTTTGGGGTCAGCCTGTGGGTCAAAACGTCACAGAATTAATGAATATGCATGAGGAAGATGACGTAGTACAGCCAAATATGCTACATGTGCTGAATTTGCATATCTTCCTTCATAGTCTTACTACAATGTAAAATTATGGATTTTCTAGGGGAAGTCGATGAGCATGGCCTATTTTGAACAAAAAGCGGAAATTAAATTAAAAGTACATAAATTAAATCATTTCAATAATTAGTTTAATGATGAAAGTTGATTTTTTTTTTATTGGGGTATAGTCAGGATTAAAAAAAAAAGCTCAAGAGGGAACAAAGTTAATTAAGATGGGGGTAGGAGGGGGTCAAGCAACCATTGTGGATACACCTATACACTCAATGTCAGCCTGACCAAAACAAGGTCATGGACACTGCCCCCTTTTTTTTATTGAAAAATGAACTAATATTAAATATGAAAAAGCCCCGCTTACCACTTCTTGACATTAGCAGGGGTGGTGCCAGGCGGGGGTACATCTCCCCAAGGCCGCCGAGAGGGAGGGGGACAGGGGTTGCAAATGTACTAAGGCCCGGAGCAATTTGGGGGACCGAAAAATATTTATAACGTTAAAATCCAATATGAAGGGGCCCGGTTACACTTATTTTTCCCCAGGCCCAGCTTCGAGTCAGCAATCCTCTCGGCGGTCCTCATCCCCCCACTCTCGGGACCTGTAGCCCACCCGTGGGAAGTTTTTTTGGGCATTCGTCGGGAACAGGTCCTAATGTTTTAGTACATAGGTGAAAAATTAGTATACTTAGACCCCCCGTCTAGAAGCCTAGCCCCCCCGTCAGCCAATCCTGGCGCCACCCCTGCATTAAAGGAATATTCCACTTAAATTTCATGTTTACATATGTGATAGACAAAAGAGAAAGCAGATTGGTGAAAACCCCATGTATTTAGCTTGTTCAAATATTACAGCACAAAATCCAATTCTTGAACTTGTAGAAGTGCCCACACACATCACTTCCACTCCACTGGCAATCAAATGTGAATTTCTCTTATTGAAATTTGACCCCTCTGCTTTCTTTATATTTCGCACAATTACAATTATACGTTCAAATGTTAAATAGAAAAAATATTTTGATAATATTTTGATAATTCCTTAAAAATCTTCAGAAAATGTTCTCAGATCATATAAAAACTAGGACCTCAAAATTCAAATAAATAAATAAGGTTTTTAACAACTTCTGGCGTTAGTTGTAAGAGTGGCTTAAACTTAATAGAAGAGCCACTTTTCGATGTGCAAGAAAAATAGTTTTTGTGTCCTTATTTCTTGTAGGAATTATTATGGACAAGATGGGGTCTTCACCAATGTTCTTTTATTGCCCTCCATCAAATATATAAAGATGAAATTCCACTGAAATGTTCCTTTAATAACATCAACGATGATGAAAGTTTAGGGTCAAGGGATTTATGTTTACTTGGGATGGGAGTACTGCCTACTCAGTAAGCATCCTTAGAACACAATACTCCATAATCTTCTTTCTTGATGGTACCACTCAAAGACCTAAGTTAATTTCATCAGTGACATTAGCCAACGCTTTTTCCCGGTTCAAATGATGCAAGTGGATAGGAGCCAATGGTGGGCTGTTGGATGGTACATTAAACCATCACAGATTCACTCATCCATTATTACAGTTTGGGTGGAGCAGAGACAACCAAGATAAGGTGGCATACCCAAGGACCCATCACAGATGCTCTGCTGGGAATGGAATCCAGGAACCCTACTCCTTAACCACTGTATTCTATACCATCATATGCAGGTGTTAACAGATAATTTGCACTGCCATCTTCATCTTTGTTCAATATCAAATAATTGGGCGACCCTGCAAGTCTATTGTTTCTGCAGCATCTGCACTGATGATTATTCTGAATCTGATTCATACAAACAAATTGAGCTTCATAACAAGGAGGGGGCAAAGTAACAGACACAAAAAAGAACAAACACAATTGTTTTCCTTTCAAAATTTTCTTTACTTAAACATTGAATTTAATATATACCGGCACATAAAACATTTGCTTGTTTCAAATGAAGTAAAATCATATTTTTAAACAACTGCACTTAAATATATGCATTTAAACAAACTTATATATGTACAGCCTCATACCTTCCTGGTCGATACAGGAAGATTTGCTTAGAACATACAAATATAAACATGCATCTTAATAAGAATCTATCAAGGAAAGATACAACACACTTACAGGAAACTATGCTTCAAAACTAAAACTTCAATATATACACAAAAATAGGTGCATGATGGAATTTTCTACCTCTTTAACAACATTTATATTGAATACATTTATCAATATACATGTATGAACTGTGCCCATACAACCCTGGGCCTTCCTAAATATTTACATTCAACATTGATCATGTTAAAAATCTTATAAAGGTGTGACTTTTTCAAGGAAGATTTAAATATAAATAAAAAAAATTGTATAAATACCCACAGGTAACTTATTTTCAAAGTTTAACAACTTGGTACAGTCAATGTGAATATTAGCAAAATTAGATATAGTGAAAGACAACCGTCATATTTTCAAGTATGGCAAACAAAAGCATATGCTTCTACTCTACACATAACTCTATGCCTGGTTTGAAATGCATCCCTGATTTGAAATGCATTCCTGATTTGAAACACATTCCTGATTTGATACACGTTACTGAATTTCAGCAAGGTGACATTAAATACAAAGCTTATAGCCTCTAATCAAACAACACTCTTGGGTTGCGAGTATGCAACAAAACTTAATATCTTATACACAAATTCAGAAGTTAACATGTAAGTTTATATACATGTACTTGATGGATAACAATACACAATAGAAACTCAAAATATTTACAATAAATATATACACATTTGTTAAAAGCTCTATCCTTCATGAATAATAAAAACATAAAATTAAACCCTCATGTAATTTTGCACACATCAATGTGCAAGACACTCCTTTGACATCAAAAGGACAAAGGATGATCAAATCATTGTGATTGCATAGTTCTTGGAATGTTTGTTTGTTTGTATATTCAGGAATATTTGGAATATTTGGAATAATCAGGAAGAAAAAAAATCTTCTAAAGACCTTTCAATAACAATGCGATAAATTTATACTGATCAGCATACTAAAATACATTTTAATCAATTGATATTGAATAAATCCTTTGGCACATATGTTTAAAGTGGAATGTACCACATTTGCTACAACAGCCAATTTAAAGCATGCAAGAGAACACTTAACAATGCAATAATTTCTTGTCAAAGTATTGTCATTGTTGTAAAACATTTTCTGTTTAAAGTAATTACGTCATATATTATGTTTATTTTAATTGCACCAAACAAGAGAAAAGTTCATGGCAAAATTAAACTCCCAGCACCATTTCACCCTAACAATAAAATCTTAATTAAAAATCACACACAAAAAAAATACTAAAGCATATATATATCCTCTTTCCAAATTTGACACTTACGTTCACAATAAAACACTATCTGCCTTAAAAAATTGATCTAGTCTACTTGTAATGAAATTGAATTGCACAGTTTGACTTACAAAATAATAATGAGAAAAATAGGCAAGCTAAAAGCGCATGCAGGCAAGCTTAATTACATATGGAATGTGTAATATAACCTTTTTTAGGCTCCCAATTCACTCTTTATCTTAATGTAAAAAAAAAAAAGTTGAACAGAATAGTTATTCCAAACCATATCAACAAATACTGTACAAAATATAAAACACACCATTCATGTTTTCCACACATGATGTTTATTTACTGTTACTTCAAGATTTCCATTGCAAACCCCCATCCACTCGTTTATGCCAAGTTTTATTGCACAATAAGCAGCCTACATTTTTGTAAATGTTCAATCTTTGAATGATAGTGAAGTTGCTTGTTTGTTAGTTTATATGTGATACACAGCACTTAAACAGTCAGTGTGATGTGCCCAATAAACTGTGATGCAGGATGCAGATTTAATGATATTTAGAATAAGGATAAGTGGGTGTTATTCAAGAGTTGTAAACGAGTAACTGATTTTGTAACTGGAGTTGCTCACTCAGTTCTGTATATTGGGACCCGAATGGAGACTTGATACAACTCTGGTGTAATTAGCACATGAGTCATACATGTAATATGAAGATCTTCCTTTAAAGTAAACCATGGCCCTCATGAGTTACCTAAAAATTGGAATTTAACATCAACGCTTTGGTAAAATTAGGTTCATAGGGGCCAGGCATGTGCTTCCCTTGTCTGACAACAGCATGTAATTTGCATATGTCCTCTATGTATCAAGACATGATAAAATGAAAGCTGGTGTTCAATGGACCTCCTTTTTACATTCAATATACTTTGGGGATACAAAAGGAATGCTGAGCCAAGCTTAACTGATTGAAATGGCTCTAATAATCACCAACACATGGAAGGGGAGGAAGGAGGATGACGATGATGATGGAAAAGGAGTGAGTTTGAGAGGTATGATCCAAGATGAATAAAGGATGCTTTAAGGGAATGGGGTTAAGGAAATGATCTCATAGATTTTCATTTTCTTTTATGGTAGAGTAAAAAACAGATTGAAAGTGGTGAAAAAAAAACTTGATTTATGGGTTATGTTGGCACTTACCTACATATCACCCTTTACCTGCAATCATGCATCCACAAAAATGCCATTTAAAGCAAAAACAATGTATAGTAAAAAAGAAAGTAGCAAAGAATTTGAATGGAAATTATTATATGAATCACAGAGCTGAAATTCAAGGTGTTTTTTTAAAACAATTCTCTATTTTCATTTCATTATTCGAACTATTAATTTTGAATGGATTTTTTTTTTTTTGCACCAAGCTGTTCTAGAAGTTTTTTTTACAATCTATGAAAGGAATGTTAAATATTATTTCCTTTAAAAGTGGAGTGACTTGGGATTAAGAAGAAAGTGAAGAGTGGTAGATGATGAGGTAGAAACATGTTTTAGTGCTATGAAGGAGGTTCAGGATAGTGTTTGAAGAGTTCAAGTTAAATTTACATACAAACCTTATATCAAACAAACCAATTTGAGAGAGTTTTTTTCATAGTGACAAAGGCGAAAGCTGTCTTCAGACCTTCATATTTAACACACAGTGTTTGTATTTTGTATTCAAATACATTTTTAGACAATTCTTAAACAAAATGGATGGGTATGTTCATACAACTTTAAGAATTAAGAATAACAAAAAGGTTTTTTTTCAATTATATAGTAGGCTTTTCACAAGAGACACAAGATGTTCATTTTGATCTTTTTGGCATTAAATCGCCTACTTATATGTTAGATATGACCCGATCTGAAATTCATCGTCGCCTTTTTGAGAAAATGAGTCAAACAGATTGCCCATAATCTGTTTTATTGATTTTCTCAAAAAGGCAACCGTGAATTTAAAAAAGCAGCGGCAAAAAGTTTCTAATATCTATTTACTATCAGTCTCCAAAATTTCAGGATATCCATTGAAATTTTGGACAATCCAGAGCAGAAAATGAAAACCCCCATATCTTTAGCTGTTTAGTGTAGGCTAGTCAAATGTGTAGGCTCATGCGATGACGTAATATATAAAAGTACCCAATTTTTTGGGTATTTTAAAGTACCTAGGTTTTCGGGTTGCTCCCGAACTGTATAGTAAAACGTACAGTCAGACAGTAGGCATCACAAAGGTGTTAATCTGGTCGATCGCCGGAAATGCATTAGCCTACGGAGCAGTCGCGTGGTTGGTCATGTTTCACTGAGGCGGGGGTATTAAAATCAGTGTTTCAAATCTAGAGTCGAAGCCTTGGTAAGGGTCCAGGGGACGAGACCCCCGAAATCGCTGTATTTCACGTGGTTTTCATTGCAGACTATTACTTAATAGTGTGTCAAATCCAGGGTCTAAGCCTCGTAGTTTTGGTAACAGAAAATGGCTTAATATTGGGTCAAATCTAGGTTCGAAGCCCCCAGAAGGCTGGAAGCCCAGCATTTCTCACGATCTTGAAAGTAGGAAACTGTTTAATATTGTGTCAACTCCAAGTATGAAATCTAGGAACGAAGCCCTGGTGGGGGCCAGGGGCGAAGCTCCCGAAAGCATGTACGTTTCTTGTGATTTTGGTAACAGAAAATCGCTTAAAATTGTGTCAAATCTAGGGGCGAAGCACCCGGAAGCGCTGCGCTTCTCGTGATTTTAATAGTAAAAAATGTGTTTAAAATTGTATAGGCATACTAGAGGCAAAGACCGCGAAGCTTTGGTGGGGACTCACGGGGCGAAGCCCCTGGAACTCTACGTTTTTAATAGCTGCCGAAATTTGTTTGAAAATGTTTCAAATCTTTGTGGCAAAGCTGTAGGACATATTGGATAGGAGCGCTGGGGCGAAGTAAGTCCCATACGTAAGCCCTATACGTAAGTCATATACGTAAGCCCTATGCGTAAGTCTTCTACGTAAGCCCTATACGTAAGCCCTATACTAAGTCCTATACGTAAGCCCTATACGTAAGTCATATACGTATGCCTTATACGTAAGCCCTATACGTAAACCCTATACGTTTCTCGTGTTTTTGATAACAGAAAATTTGTTTAATATTGTATCAAACCTTGAGGAAAGCCAAGAAGCTTAGCATGATTTGTGGAGTGAATTTGGTTGCAGATTTTTTTTTTTTATAATTGTGTCAATTCCACATTAAAGTTAGTTAATAGGAATATAGATTTTGAAACGAATGTCCAAATGTAAGATTCCATTGTGTCTTTAGTAGTCATGTTACAGTTAGCGGTCCAGGGACGATTTTCATGCTTTTCATGTAAGCATAAAACTTTGAGAGAAATTTTTTGGTTGAGTCTGTTTTGTAAATGATACATATTATTGGCAATAAAAAGTATATGAAAATATATTCGACATATACCGACATTTCAATTAAATTTGCAACAATTTGTTGCACAAATACCTAAGCGAACGTAGAAATTTGGCACTTTCATTATTTAAGATTTTAAATGAGGAACTGAACCAAAAACAAAGTATTTTAGTTCCATGTCAGGGGAGGCGGAAGAGGTTTGAATCCAGACCCGGGGGCACAGGATTTGAGGGGCACTTATTCGACTGACATATTTTGAAAGTATGTACCTGTGTAAGGTACGACAACAAAACTTGAGTGACAATTGTTAATGTCTTCCCCTACCCCTCCCCTTTCCTTTCCCCTCCCCATCCCCTCTAACTTCACCTGATACTGTCTAAACCTTTATCGGTCATAAAAGTTATCTTTTCCTTTTCTTCTTAAGTTTGCAGCCACGACAAATTGCAGATTTGTGAATTTTAGCTCAAGATATTGAGTACCAAAGTTCGGGAAAATATAAAAATTTCATACCGAGATCTAAAGGAATTGGAAAATTTATTGATCATAAGTCTCAAATTCGGAAATATTTGCATCACGATTAATCAATTGTATTGATCATGATTTGGAATAATTAATGTCCCAAATAATGTGAAAAGCAAATAAGGGGTTCTTAGAATGGTTTAGGCAGTTAGGAGGTGTTTTCTCCTTTTCTGACAGTCTGAGTTGCAGAAAATTAATTGAACTCGGTATACTGGTGTATCAGTATAATATTCAGGTTATATTTGATAAGATTCAAAATCAAGTCTGCATTAACCAAATTCACCGAACAGCCCAGTCTTCAGCGAGTGAGTGGCGAGGCCTCCATTGTTTTTTTCTCCGACAAACTAAAAGTGCTTCTTTGTTGAAATTTTGGTAGCCTGTACATAACATTTTTAACCGTTGTAAAGAAGGCGGAGAAGGGCACGTTAATGTATGGCAAGGGGCTGGGCAAATATCGTAAGTTTTCCCTCGGCCCCATTTCAAAGATGCTCTAATAATTACAAAAAATAGGGTGGTCGGCACACCCATGGCAAGGAATTTTTTGTTACAAAATTATAAGCGGAGCAAACTAGGTTGCCAGATCTGAATGATTTGCTTTTTCAGTATGACGCTATTATGACGTCATCATGAATACTCGAATAATACTGCTCAATACTAATGAATCATTATTTTTATTTAACAACCTTGCGCTTTTTGTGGAGTGGGGGAGGGGTGAAGGGAGGGGGTAATGCCAATAAATAACTTTTTGTTTTAAACTGCACATTCAGGAGGCCAGTAGCCAGGAATTTGAAAGAGGGGTTTGTGTTTCGTATAAAAGGACAACAAAACTTAAAATTCTTGGTACTTATGACTTTTTGTGGATTTCAAAAGGGCATTTTATCAACAAAAAAAAGGTTTAAGAATTTGAACGGGGGTTGTTATTTGTATAAAAGGGCAACAAACCTGGAAATTCCGGGTGCTTGTTATATTTTTAGATTTGAAAAGGCAACCTCGAAAATGATGAAAATTTCCAGAAATTGCCTGGAAATTAAGAAATTCTCCGAAAATCGATGAAAATTGCCCGAAAATGAAGGACAACTCTCGAATTTTGAGAATACCACAACAACAACAATAATAATTAATAATAATTAATAATAATAATAATAATAATAATAATAATAATAATAATAATAATAATAACAGTAGTAATAATAATAATAATAATAATAATAGTAATAATAATAATAATAATAATAATAATAATAATAATAATAATAATAATAATAATAATAATAATAATAATAATAATAATAATAATAATAATAATAATAATAATAATAATAATAATAATAATAATAATAATAATAATAATAATAATAATAATAATAATAATAATAATAATAATAATAATAATAATAATAAATAATAATAATAATAATAATAATAATAATTAATAATAATTAATAATAATAATAATAATAATAATAATAATAATAATAATAATAATAATAATAATAATAATAATAATAATAATAATAATAATAATAATAATAATAATAATAATAATAATAATAATAATAATAATAATAATAATAATAATAATAATAATAATAATAATAATAATAATAATAGTAATAATAATAATAATAATAATAATAATAATAATAATAATAATAATAATAATAATAATAATTAATAATAATGATAATAATAAGTAATAATAATAATAATAATAATAATAATACTACTAATAATGATAATGATTATAATAATTAATTATAATAATAATAATAATAATAAAAATAATAACAACAACAACAACAACAACGACAACGACAACGACAACGACAACGACGACAACAACAACAACAACAACATAAATTTGCATTAAAATCTTCAAAAAGCTGTAAAATGACCAATTACTATTTTGCAGACTGCAGACTGGAATTTGCAGCCAGCCTTAGGAATGTTTTATTTCAAATCAACTTAACATAATGTTGTTATAAAAAAAGAAAAAGGTAAACGTATTTTCTTTAAATACATTAACAATTGTTTAAGATTTGAGGATAAGGGCACCGACCTTCCAATGTAGACTAACTACACCAGTCATTTTACAAAGATAAGACAGAGCTTTAAACTTGAATATCTCCTTAACGGAATAAGATATTTAAATGCTTTCCTCTACATTTTGTATCTTTTGAAATCTTTCATATATGATAAACTTGCTTGACCACTTAACTAATCCTTTAAAAGTTGTATTTACAGGCTGACATTTTGTTTGGAATTAACTATTGAGAATGTATGTTGCTGAAAATTACCTTAACACTGTTTTGTTTTTTAGAATCTAGGTTCAGATGGGAAATACTTACGTCACTCGACTGCGTGGGTAGATTCCAGAGAAACAATGACGTAACATTTCGTGAGAACTGGCAGACTGGAGAAGATCTCCCTGGCTTATGTCATAATAGAGGAGACGCCATTAACCAGTTGACTGCAGGGTATTCCAGAAATAACCTATTCATCAATACGCATTGAATTGATGAGTTTTCCTCGTTAATAACAGGAATTCTTGCTAAACACCTGGGACAGTAGGAACTTTTCAAGTAAGCCCTATACTTTGCAGATTGGGCTAGCGTTTTCAGTTGTCTCTTCTTTTGTCTTGAGGAATTTCTAAACACGACGTGGGTTACCTTGATGAGGTCATCGCACAAGAAAAAAGGTAATCAGATATACGAATATCATTCAAAACTCAAGTTGGATGGTTAATTAAAACTTGAGCTCCATAAGATAAATGGACAGGTAGACTGACGTGAAATCTTTAAATCTAGTCAGTCGGAAATCTGACCTCGGTTGACCATAGCCTTTTTAAAGAAATCTGGAGTGAGGGCGGAGAAGTGGAGGGGGAGGGGGGACATGCAAAAGTGATATATTTTCTCCACACAATTAGTCAAGTCTCTAAGATATTTGTCATTGGGGAAGGGGGGATCAAATGTTATCATTTGTTCCAACAACTCTAAAAATGTAGAAGGCTCTCTCTAATCACGGTTCAAAAACTGTTTGTAAAGGGAGGGGTAGGGGCGGGTGTGCGTAAAATTATTGAACATTTTGGTAAAACTTACCAAATAATGAAGAAAACGTCTGGAAAATTGAAGAAATTTTCCGAAAATGAAGGGAAAAATGCACGAAAATTGAAGCAAATGTTACATAAATGAGGAAAATTTCTTGAAAATTGAAAACAACTTCTCAAGAATTGGAGAATTTCCTGAAAATGAAAGAAATTGCACCAAAATTGAAGGAAAATTTATGAAAATAAAGGAAATTTAAGAAAAATTGAAGGAAACTTTTCTGAAAATTGAAGAGAACTTTTCAAGTATTGAAGAACGTTTTCCGAAAATGAAGCATATTTCACGAAAAGGAAGAAAATTTAACGAAAATGAAGGAAATTTCCTGAAAATTAAAGAAAAGTTCTCAATTTTTTTTTAGAGATTTTCCGAAAATGAAGGCAATTGAAGACAACTTCACAAAAATAAGAGAAAATTTTCCGAAATTAAAAGAAATTGCACCAAAACTAAAGCAAATTTCATCCAAAAAAAGGGAAATTTTAGGAAAATTGGAGGAAATATCCTGAAAATTGGAGAAACTTTTATAAAAATAAAAGAAAGTTTACGAAAAATGAGGGAAATTTTCCGAAAATGAAGGAACTTTCCTGAAAATTGAAGATAACTTTTCAATTATTTATGAAATTTTCCGAAAATGAAGGAAATCGCCCGAAAATTGAAGCAAAGTTCACGAAAATTATGGTTTCCTACAACTTCAACATATACTGTTTAAAGTCATCAAAACTCCTGAATTGTTCTCAATTTTTCAGAGATTGCTTATTTCTTCCCCAATACGTTAAAGAGGCGATATCGTCATATGTGCACAATATTTAGAATTCCTTTCAAATTTTTTGATTGGTTGAAATTTTGCTGCGCGATTCGTTGTCTCGAATTGCAAGGTATATAGTTATTTAAAACGCTTTTAAGTTCACCACATGAGGTAGCCCAGATGGTTGCGGCGATCGCAAGGAACGTCTTTTTTGCAAATTATGTCGTGACTTCGAGCCCCGGTAAAATCGTTTATTTTGACCTTTTGCTTTCATCTTCTTTTTCTTTTTTCTCAGTAATTTTCATTTGGTGACTCCATTGTAGTATTTTAATACTAAAATTTCACTTTCGCTTTCTGACAAAAAAGCATTGAAAAAAACAAATAAGTTTCTGTCACAGTAATGTAATGCGCTGTGTATGTAATTCTGCACACACAACGTACATGCTAGTGTATGGGTGTACTGTGTGGTACGAACAAACAGAGGATCTGTCCTTATACCTATAATGGGCTTCATTAGGCTGAAGTCTACGGCCTTGACCAGCCCATTTCAAGGGCTATGCTTGTTTGAAATGGTTCAAAACCAATCTGCCAATAGTCTTTATCAGGCATGTCAAAATTGTGCCTCGACATTTACGACATTGCTACTCGCAGTGCCCTCACTCAATATTTCTTAAATAGTGTACACTGTGTGTCACCCTCAAACCATTCCCGAAATAAACTCCATAACTAAGTACGTACAGTGTATATATAATCGTACACTGTGTATGGAGCGTATCGATTTTCTAACATGTGAAAAGCCTGAACATCGCTGATGTAAGGGCGCGAATCTTTCATTTTTACCAGTGTTTTTATTGTCTATGATTTAGGAAAGAAATTTAGTTAAGAATTACATAAGAATTACATTTATTTCAGAATAGGGTCTAACTAAAAGCCCCATAGACTGATAGATATCTAACTCTTTCCTCTTACACTAAGCATTCTTGTCGGGACTGGGGAAATTTCATATAGATTACATCTCCCTGGAAACAAGGGACAGGAAAAAGTATGGCGACCGTAGGACCCACCTCCACCCTTACATCCACTTTTTTTTTTTTTTTAAGGGAAATTAAGATCGAATCGTAAGCCATCATACTGTCATGGAAGGACGTTTGATGTTTTGCGAATTTCACGAAACGAAGTAAACTGATAACTGGATACAGAGGATATGAAACTAGCACTAATTTTCACTAATCTGCTAATTGAAATATAGTAGCATTATTTTTCTCCAAAGATGATGCTAACAAATGTATAATTGCCCAAAAATGTTTTTGGTTTTGCTAATGCAAAATATCAGCATGGTGGGGTATTGATATTTTGCGAAACAGACGAAACATTTACTTTCGCAATTATAAATCTCTTCTCCGCATATCGTTTGGCCGTAAAATACCGATGCTACTATATTCCAATTACTTAAATTTAGTGCTGGTTTCATGTTCTCTTTATTTTGATTCATTTCGCAAAATATCATAAACCATCATATGTCTAACCATGGCGCTATTAACTGAATAATAGGTAACTATTCAGTAACTTATCATTGTTTGCCGTTTGTGTTTACCGAAAATGTTGCATAGACCAAGGAATGTCCTTGCGCAGACAGGTAGAAGGCTGTTTTCCTGCCCCTACATTCAAACATACCATACCCTTATATTTTATTACAAATTTGTATAAGGCCATAACTCTCTTCATCACATTGGCCTTTCTCTCCTTCATTCTATAAGGCCGTAACTCTCTTAACCTCATTGGCTCTTCTCGCCTTTATTGTATAAGGCCACAACTCTCTTCATCACATTGGCCTTTCTCTCCTTCATTGTATAAGGCCGTAACTCTCTTCATCACATTGGCCTTTCTCTCATTCATTGTATAAGGCCACAACTCTCTTCGTCACATTGGCCTTTCTCTCCTTCATTGTATAAGGCCGTAACTCTCTTCATCACATTGGCCTTTCTCTCCTTCATTGTATAAGGCCACAACTCTCTTCATCACATTGGCCTTTCTCTCCTTCATTGCATAAGGCCGTAACTCTCTTCATCACATTGGCCTTTCTCTCATTCATTGTATAAGGCCACAACTCTCTTCGTCACATTGGCCATTCTCTCCTTCATTGTATAAGGCCATAACTCTCTTCATCACATTGGCCTTTCTCTCCTTCATTGTATAAGGCCGTAACTCTCTTCATCACATTGGCCTTTCTCTCCTTCATTGTATAAATAACCTCTTCATCACACTCTTCTTCAATCACATTGGCCTTTCTCTCCTTCATTGTATAAGGCCATAACTCTCTTCATCACATTGGCCTTTCTCTCCTTCATTGTATAAGGCCACAACTCTCTTCGTCACATTGGCCTTTCTCTCCTTCATTGTATAAGGCCATAACTACTCTCTTCACCGCATTGACCCTTCTCTCCTTCATTGTATGAGGTCATAACTCTCTTGACCACATTGGCCCTTCTCTCCTTCATTGTATGAGGTCATAACTCTCTTGACCACATTGGCCCTTCTCTCCTTTATTGTATGAGGCCATATATCTTTTTATAACACTGGCCCTCCTCGCCTTCATTGTATAAGGCCATGACTTTCTTCACCACATTGGCTCTTCTCTCCTTCATTGTATAAGGCCATAACTCTTTTTACCACATTGGCCCTTCTCTCCTTCATTGTATAAGGTCATAACTCTCTTCACCACATTGGCCCTTCTCTCCTTCATTGTATAAGGCCATATCTCTCTTCATCACATTGGCCCTACTCTCCTTCATTGTATAAGGCCATAAGTCTCCTCACCGCATTGTCCCTTCTCTATTTCATTGCATAAGGCCATAACTCTCTTCACCACATTGGCCCTTCTCTCCTTCATTGTATAAGGCCATATCTCTCTTCATCACATTGGCCCTTCTCTCCTTCATTGTATAAGCCATAAGTCTCCTCACCGCACTGTCCCTTCTCTATTTCATTGCATAAGGCCATAACTCTCTTCACCACATTGGCCCTTCTCTCCTTCATTGTATAAGGCCATAACTCTCTTCACCACATTGGTCCTTCTCTCATTCATTGTATAAGACAGTGAGATGAGCATGTTTGACTACTAGACTACCTTATACGTGTAGAAGCTCTTTGCTTATACCAAGGGTGTACGTGTTCGTACTTCCTTGCTTATACCTTATTTTATTGTTAGCTACGTCTGTACATGCAACTGTTAGGAATAACAGATTGCTGACCACCTGGCAGCCTGGATCAACTGCACATTCAGACATTATACTACATAAAATGGTGAACTTGACTTAAAATTGAAACTTGATAGCAGTGGATCTACGTTAGGCTGATAGGAGGCCCTATGTTTGCTAAATTCAGTTAGATTTCATTTTTAATTGTCTAAAGTGACATCTGCTAAAATTGTAAAAGAGGCTGTCTCGCATTTAGGGTTCACCAGGGATCTGCCAGCGGGTATCGACCTTAAACCCATTGAATGTGACATATTCTAGGTCATGTGATATTCTAGGTCATTTGAGGGTTAGACTGTCTAGACTCTACGAAGTGCGCTCAATGAACGATCGATTCGATCTTATGGCCAAGGGCTACAGCTTCATCTGACAGGTGGTACCGGTAATAATTCACTTTAACTCCTAAGCAAGAAATCATGGTTTAGCCGGACCAGGGATTTGTGACTTGGCAGCGCTGTTCAAACTTTGGTAGTGTAGGATTGGCAGATTTGTATAAAGTTTTATTCTTAGAAATGCTGATTGTGTTAGGTGAATGAAAGGTTATGCTAATCGTTGTTTGCTAAGAAATAAATTTACGATCATAATTTTTTTCTCGATGTTTAAAGAGGTATTCGTATCCATGTTTTGCGCCCTAAAAACCATTGCGTATATCACGAATGTAGTACAGTATACAGAATTTAGTCGAGTAATTGTAATTGTAAAATAGAATGAAGAAAAGCTATCACGTAATACAAAAAAACCTTAAAAAAAATTCGTTAAGAAATAAGATATATCAACAATTGTTGAGAAATATTGAAGGCGCGAACATTCTCGGAAAAAATAAAATGAAATATATGAAAATACTCTAAATTTCTCAATTGGTTCATCTGTAATCGATTTTGATGGAAATGTTCAACTTATAATGCTTTTTAAATGGGTTTCAAAATAGATCTACTGTATATCTGTGCACAGTGGCATAGCCAGAAAGAGGACGGGGAAGGGGATGGGGGACGGGAGGGGGAGCGATCGCCTGCTTCTTTATATTTTAATCCGTTGGTTCAGATTCTAATCCGTCGGTTCAGATTGGTGCCTTTGGTTCAAGAAGCTTTGACATTCCAGGTGCTTATTATGTTTTTAGATTTCAAACATGTCAAAAGGGCACTTTCTCAGAAAAAAGGTTCTTCGGTAATAATATATTAAACATTTGTGCAATTTTAAAAGTTTGACAACATTTTCACAAGTTTGTAGTAAATTATTGAAAACCTTCTTTAGGATAACCCATATTTTTCAAAGACTGACGATAAACCTAACCATGTACAAACGTAAACAATAAAACATTATATTTCCGCATTATGTGTTTTCATGATTTTGTGTTTTGTATATGGTGTATTATAGCTCTCTTTCACATGAATTTTGACTCATACACCTTCTTAGTATGCGTTGTGACATACGTTTTTGCCTTTGAAATGTTAATTTTGCGAAAACTCCCAGGTTTCATCCATGGACCCCATCAGGGGCCCTTAAGCGGGCCCCTAAACCCCACGCCGAAAAGTCCAGCCCTTTGCGCTTTGATTTTGTATATGTTGTATCTCTTTGACTTGTATAATACACCTTCTCACTATGCGTTGTGACATACGTTTTTACCCTTGAAATGTCAATTTTGAGAGAACTTCCGAAAGTTTCGCCCCTGGACCCCACCAGGGGCCCTTAAGCGGGCCTCTGGACCCCACGCCAACAAGTCCAGCGAATTTGCGCCCTAAGTCATACCCTCGGTTTTACCTTAACTACACCACTAAATATCGTGTCGGTTCAATTCAATCCCCCCTCCCCCCATATGAAAACCCAGGCTACGCCACTGTCTATGCATAGATATTCTCAAGGCGACTGACAACATTAGCTAACCGTGCCTAAAAATCTATAGCTACTGCGGATATTTATAGCGGATAGACGGTAGCCAGAAAATTAATCAGAATTTGTCCATCACTGTTTGCTGCCCTAGCATATTCATCATAGGGCCTACTGACGAAATCTTTAAAATGTCGTTGTTGTTTGTTTTTGGGTGGGGGTTCGTTTTTAGTCTAATGTAGTCGTCTTTCATATAAATGAAGATGACAATTCAGGAGAATACTAATTTAAACTCGAATTTTAGAACCGCATCTCCAGGTTAATGCTCCCAAATCACTTGACGTTCACAAGAGATCGATCAAAGGTTAATGCCTTAGCTGGGATCGTTTGAAATATTGGCCGTGGAGACTGAGATGTTGATGGACATCAAACACGAAACTACACAAACCTTTACCACATAAACTTAACCGGTAGATAAGTTATGCACTTAATATAAAAGAAGGTGAAACAACGAAGATAAGAAGAAACGAATATCTTTATCGATTCAAGAAAGAAATATCTTCATAATTCCAATATGTCTCCCACTGACTGACTGACGAGTATATACGGTTGTGGTTTAGGGAAGCTTTTTTGGTATTTGCCGGTATCCTCAAAGGTGGGATTACCTTTATTGAATCAGCTTCTGACAGTCGATAGAAGGAGAATGCTTGCCTGCGGCGATTTAGCTTCCTGTGGGTATTATTGAGTCTGCATACCAGTGGTCACTTAAATACACTGTCCTTCTATTATCATAACGAAGTCTCGGAAGAGCTCAATAAGTCTTTGATTGTCAGATAATTATCTCCCTATTATACACCAACTTCCCCCTCAGGTAACAGACAGAATGACAAGTGCACGCGCCATAGTAAATATTTTGTTCTTTTTCGTCGGGGGTCGAGCCTACTACTATAGCATTTCATTCATAACTAGCCAAGTTACGTAAATGGTATTTACATATTATTCATTTACACCAAATCCTTCAAATTTTAGGCCACAGACATCTTAAGTGCTGGGACATTGTTTACATTATTCTAATAAGGGGTGATGGAAGATATTCGGGTCAATGGGGGTAAAAAGCGGTGAGGGCACTTTCTTTATTTAAGATCTCTAATGAGGGTCTAAGACTGGGATAAGATAATTTCGTTCCAGTTCAGTGTCAAATGTCTACAATGGTATATGGTAGTTCTAAACATGTTAAGAATGAGGTTGTTACATCGTTGTAATATAGAGCCTATAGGTTATATTTGGACTTTTAAAACGGCACCTCATGCCCGTCCGCCACTCTAGTGGCCCCTTTGCCCGCCTGGGTATATCCATTTTTCGGCAAGAGCAGGGGAGTTGTCTAATATGACAACTCTCTGTTTATCTAAAATATTCATAAATTTTGATATCTAAGGCTTGCTCCAGCAGTGTGGGTACACACAAAATGTGAGTGACAGAAATTACCGGTCACATATTCCAGTTAATTTTTTAAAGTAAATTTTAATGGGCGACCACAATCACCCCTAGAGCAATTGATGCGAGGCGCGAAGAAATATGTAAATTTGAGCACCTCCGAAATTAAAGTTAAAGGGCGCTAGACCGAAAGTGAGGGCGCTCGTTTTTACAAATTGCACAGATATATACTCCAAACCAGATCGATACATTTTATGCATCCTTAGCCCACAGACACGTGAGGGCAAATGTTACTTGCATATTCATATCAACCAGAAAATTGCTATACCGTTGCGTGCTAGGTTATAGAAACAATCGATTTTTTTTGTTTTCTTCTTTTTTTTCAAATACGTCTTCACTTTTCGGTCTAGTGCTCCTAACATAACATGCATAAATTTGATTTCATATGAAGTTGTATGTTTTATAACTTTTACTCTACGACTGTATGGGAGCAGCCATTTTGTAAAACCAAGGCGAAAATCCTGGTCGCCCAGTGCATCAGAATTTTGTTCAATAAGCGGCCAAATTCCTCACTGAGCGTCCAACAGATCAACTGGTTGCCCAGTTAGTATGTTCAAAAATTCACTTACATATACCCATCGCATGTAAAAGAGAACAATAAAAACAACAACAAGATGACGACAAGTTGCCATGGGTGAGGGGGCTTGGGGCTCAGCCCCTTAACAAAAAAATGGGGGGAGGGTTTAGTCATGTTTAATACTAACCCCCAAAAGTGTCGTTCTAAAATATTTGAAATTTAATGTATTTTGGAATAGGCCTATCACCACATAGGGCAGATTTGTTAACTCCGGCGTTTAAGTAAGTTGACTGTACTTTTAGGCAGTTTAACCCCAAAAATGCCTAAAATCGGAAACTTTGCCCACGAACCCAACACAAGACCTTTGGGCGGACCCCTGGATCCCTTCGGCTTTAGCACAAATCATTGTCCATTTCAGCAAGCAACCCCCATTCCTTTTCCTACTTCATATTGTTTTTGTTCCGCCGCCGCCGTTGAAATTGAGTCTATATCAATTCATACAGTCACTTGTTTAGGATGTGGTTTATGGCATTTCTACTCTAACCTCATCAGACTTAGATTATATCATCAACGCAAAATAATTTTTGAAACTCTTTCTCCTCCAATCCCACCCACCCCCTCCCGCAACCCCAACCCCCAATGTTGTTTCTTTCATTGTTGTCCTCACATTAGACGATTAGCATGCTAAAACAGCAGTCTGTTCGTAGGTTAAATTTAAGTGAAGAGCACAAACAAATTGGGTTCGAGCTTTGACTTTATGTCAATGTACCAGCAAGGAGGCACCACTTCAGCAAAGACTGAAAGAAGTACACCACTTGGTACAAGTACCACTTCAGCAAGAGGCACAGCACTTGGTACCAGCACCACTTCAGCAAAGAAGTACAACACTTGGTACCAGTACCACTTCAGCAAAGAAGTACAACACATGGTACCAGTCTGCCAGTACCACTTCAGCAAAGAAGTACAACACTTGGTACTAGTACCACTTCAGCAAAGTAGTACATCACTTGGAACCAGTACCACTTCAGAAAAGTAGTGCATTACTTGGAACCAGTACCACTTCAGCAAATTAGTACATCACTTGGAACCAGTACCACGTCAGCAAAGTAGTACATCACTTCTGCACTTGGAACCAGTACCACTTCAGCAAAGAAGTACAACACTTGGTACCAGTACCACTTCAGCAAAGAAGTACAACACTTGGTACCAGTACCACTTCAGCAAAGAAGTACAACACTTGGTACCAGTACCACCCAAGGAGGTGATTTCAACCTTCCAAATTCCACCAAAATTGGCTTACGTCCAAATTTTGGACAGACTGGTGTATTGATCATGGTGACCATTGACAAAAGAAATGATGGGATTGGTTCTTTTCGTAGATGTCCATAGCAGAAAGCGAGCGATTGATTCGTTGAATTTTATTTTTTCGTGTGGAAGCTCTTTGTGTATGCAATGAAAAGAAGTTCATTGACTGGGAATTAGTAGTATGGGAATTAGTATATGACCCTCCCGCCCTCGAATACCAGATAAACCCATCAGATCTATCCACATGTCAGCAACCAAAATATTGCTTTACAAGTCTTACTTACATTTTTCTGTGTAATAAACTTGGCATTGAAGTTGCAAACTGTTTACGACAAGTATTGTAAACCACGTGGAGGACCAGCCAATTGAAGGTAAGAAACAATAACAAAACCACGTGCTTTAGTTTGTAAACATCTCTGTGGGGTAGTAGAACATGCTCTTGCAAGATATTTTGTTTTGACGCGGGGTCACGTGGCAGGTTTGTGGCATTTTTGAGTAGGCATCGCATGGGGTGTGGTATCAAAGTTTCATTATTTATTACTTATAGTCCTAGTTAAAGTTATACGGAAATGCAAAGGACAAAGCAACGTTCACTCAAGTGCTTTGAAATTAAAGCAGCAGAATATTTCTTCAAAATCGGTTACAAATTAACCATTTTACAGCGTGTTGACATCAATACACAAATGTTTATGTAGACGTAAATCTGAGATGTGTCACCATGGCGACCTTGGTAATTTCTTTTGGAAATCGTTAGTTTTTCCAAGGACCTGGAACCTTTATTTCTTTCAAACGTTTATTATTAAAGTGCAGCAAATTCTGCAGTTCAAAGTTTTTGAACCTATAGGCCCATGCATTCCCCAAACTGCTAAATTAAATTCCAACAGGACTAGAATTTCCCATCTGTAGAAGGTCCTTGGTGAAATTGAGGAAGGAAATTTAAAGAATTACATTAAGTTTGAGCTGTCCGTCTGGTCGTAGGGTACCTTAAAAATTTGCATAAATTATAAAAATCAGTCAAAAAAAAAAAAAACGCTTAAATTCTGTAACTTAAAGAATTTAATAGTCCAGTGTTCGTGCAAGATTGCCTTATATGAAATAAATCATAAAAACTAAGAAACGGAATGGTGAAGAAAGCATTCAAAAGTCTTATTCTATTAAGGAGGTGTTGTTTTGTATAGTTTGTGTAGAAACGACTGCAATCAGACATTCAGATTCACGTCACATCGTCAAATTCCTTAGTCATTATGAGTCATAGTTTTTCCTTCGATAAACCAGATTCTAGTAAGGGTATTATGATTAAATCAATAAGAGAAAAAATATTGCAAGTAGTAAAACAGTTTTCTTTTAAATGAATTTGGAATTAATAAAATGAGCGCCAACCTCCCATAGTATCATGGTACTATTAGTAGACTTCCATCTATCACTAAACAGACTGACAGATAAGATAATGTTAAGCTTTAATATCTCCTTAACAGAATCAGATTTTGTTCCTATTAAAGTCCTGTTTCATAGAAGTTAGATCTTCTTGTTGAATTGAACCAGGGAGTTGGCTATTTAATTTTTTTTTATCGCGTTGGGTCGTAAAATTGAAGAGTACAAACACCATTTATAACAACTCCCTAGTTAGACTTGTTTGACCACTAAACTAATTATTTAAAAGTATATGGACAAGTAGCGATTTTATATACATCAGCATGGTTTGAAAAGATATGCACAGGAGATTTTATACCCAGATGAATGAGCATTACATTCTGAGGTATGACCAAAGAGCTTCCACACGGTCACAACAACAGCATTAAATGATAGTTTTTAAGTTATGACGAATCAAAGTTTGTAGAATGTTTCACCACGCACAGCAGTAATGATGTATGACCAGGAATACAGTTTAATTTCTTTAGTGTAATTCTTTATATTTCTTTCCCAAATTTCAAATATTAAATGTTCTCAAATTGCATTCTACTGCATACTACCTGGGGCAAGTGATATGCTATGTCCTGATCACTATAGCCAACTTCTCCAATTCAAATTAATTTGGGGAAGGACCACACAATAAGCATAAACATATAGCATACATATATAAGCAATTTTCTAGTTGTTCCATTCTTAGATCACAAAGTATTGCGCATTTTATGCTAATTATGTATCTAAAGTTTGCAACGCTGTAACAGCTGAAACGGTCAATTTTTAATCGTTTTTGGTGGGAATTTGTGCTGTTTTCATGGTTGTGGACTTACTTCGTGCTGTTTTCATGGTTGTTAGTACAAAAGTACAAAACATTGAAGCTGATGTTGTTGCTACCTGTCCATATATGACCGGTACAGACTGACCGTATTTAAATCTGACCGGTACAGACTGACCGTATTTAGATCTGACCAGTACAGACTGACCGTATTTAAATCTGACCGGTACAGACTGATCGTATTTAAATCTGACCGATACAGACTGGCCGTATTTGAACGTCAAAAACATCTGTCTGCCTGTAATTTACTAATATGGCTTTATATGGATATTGCAGCGTTCATCAGGTGTTGTCAGGTTTTCGACGACAACGACGACGAGTGAACACACAATTACAATGACGGGGTCGTCACCTGCGTAGTCGGTTATGATAGTAAGAATGCTATCACGAAACGCTTTATACGACCCGGACGAGAACACAGGTACGACGTACAGACGTACGGACAGACATCACATCGACAACCAAGTCAATGTCCACGGCCTTTGATGACCAGTTGTGGTGCACTGGCGTGTCTACCCAACCCAGGCTTGAACCCAGGACCTCGTGGTCTGTAGACATGTATGATAACCGCTACACCACAGGTTTTCGTTTCACTGTGATATATATATTGTTTGTATGGTTGCCTTACGTGCATTCCTACGTGCAACCTTATGTGCGATTGTGCCTTTGTTTTGGTATGTCTATTTGTGTACATTTTGAGTAATAAAATTGACTAATAAATCCGGACTTGTTAGGAGGGGCGCAGCA
Source organism: Chiridota heheva (assembly GCA_020152595.1). Lineage (NCBI taxonomy): Eukaryota > Metazoa > Echinodermata > Holothuroidea > Apodida > Chiridotidae > Chiridota > Chiridota heheva. The sequence continues at coordinate 253,155 of JAIGNY010000936.1, forward strand.
CGGATCGTTTTATCGGGATATACCGAAACATATATACCGATTATCTGCGAATTTTATTCATGGACGTAATAGAAAATACTGACTTTTTAGAGTTTTGTTTTATGAAATGTTTCTTTTAATCAATGGTGTCGCTAAGGGGGGAAGTAGCCTTTTCCCCATTTTTTTGCTGTGCCCCCGCGTGCCCCCCAAATGAAAAACCGGCATTAAAAATGTTCACAGATGACTTAAAACCAAATTTTGGTCAGTGTTTGAATTTCAAAGATTTTGCTTTAGCTTTTACCATTTTATTGCAAATTAAAATACCAGAAATGTACGCAGATGCACCGAGGGTTTGTGCCAAACTTCAGAGTAAGTTGCGCGGGGGCGTGGATGCATCCATCAGCTTAGCGTATATACCGCAAAGAACTTCCACACAGCTCTTTGTATACAGGCTAAACATTTAGAAGGAAAAAGAGAGTTTTGACTGAAAAAGATTACCTTTTTCCAATGCAAAATTTAACGGATTTTCATTTCATTTTAGAAAGAAAGAAAATTGGTGGCAAATTACCAAGAAAACATGCCATTTGACTCAAATATCCAATTATAATTCTTTACCCGAATTTTTTTAATTTTCAGAAGAAATTTCTTCTACACCTCCTTATCTTATCTGACATGTCTGAATTGATTTTAAAGTTAGAAGATAGAATTTTAAAATTTTGGAATTTTGCTTTTAAGCCATCCCTGGATGCTATAGGTTTTTTGTCCAAATTGTCTCAATATTCCGCAGGGAAATTTATTTTCGGCCTGTTCAGAACTGGTAACTTGATTTGAGGCCATTTTGGGGCACAAAACCTTGAAATCTTCAGAGATTTCTGGGCTTCGCCCCTGGACCCCTGGTTTATTGCCTGAAGTGTCTCAATTTTGAAGGGGAAAACAATTCTTACTGTTTTCTGGTTTAGAAATGGTAACCCAAATGCTTATCTGAGTTGAGATATGACGTATAGAAGCTCAAATTTTCTTCTTTTCATCAAATTTAGGTTTTGAATTTCTGTTTGACGATTTGAAGCCATTTAGGGGGAACAAATAAATTATAATCTGCAGAGCTCTCGGCGCTTCAATTTTCATGGGAAATTAATTTTTACCTGATTAGAAATAGGAACCAAAATAAATTATTTTCTAAGTTGATTTAACATTTGAATCTAAATTTTCTTACTTTCTTCAATTTAATTTTGGATCTTCTGTGTTTGATTTTAAGCCATTTTGGGGCATCCAAAAAATAACAAAAAATTACAGAGGTTTCGGGGGCTTCGCCCCTCGACCCCTACCAGGGCTTCGCCCCTGTACTTCAATTTTCATGGGAAATTAATTTGTATCTGATTAGAAATGGGAACCAAAATAAATTATTTTCTGAGTTGATTTACCATTTGAATCTAAATTTTCTTCCTTTCTTCAATTCAATTTTGGATCTTCTGTGTTTGATTTTTGATTTTAGGCACCCCCAAATGCAGAGGTTTCGGGGGCTTCGCCCCTGTACTTCACCAGGGCCCTTTAGCGGGGCCCTGAACCACACACCGTTGCGCTTTTTGGCGGCACTTTTATTGTGCCCCCAATTTTATTCTATGAGCTGCTGCCCCCCCCAACGAAAATCGCTGGCGACGCCATTGCTTTTAATTGCGTGCTATCAGTCTGTGAGTACATGCCATAACAAAGTTTATTCATTATTATTGTGTATGCCTAAGGGAGGTCATGAGGCAATTTAAGCATATTATTGAATTATAATTAGATCATATAAAAGTATAAAATCAGAATATCTCACATACCACCGTGACAACCCACTAGAGATTCGCTTCATCACTTAGGGTCTGGGTTCGAATCCCGGTGAGCAGGTTAGTCACCGTTTCTTTTTTAAGGAAAACTTTGAACTCTACAATTCAATTTAAACTTTGAAGTTTTAAATATGATGTTTTGAACAAACTGTTAACATCTAAAAACGTATTTAAAATTGGGAAAACAGCCAACGTTTTTATACATTTATAGCTTACTTATACCAATGTATTAGGTCATTGACGTACTGGTTATAATTTTCTCTTTTCGCACAGGTAGCTAAGCTGTGCGTGCATTCATAGCTGCATACCGCATTGATTACAGGGGCTTTATACGACCCAACCACAACAATTTGGAAGCGGTATCTTGGAGACTGGAGCATTATCCCAAATCCAGCTCTGACTCTGAGCTGCCAAATCGATCAATTTGAGCAATCTAGCCATAAACGACAGGATTTGAGCCATGAATTCTTTACGCTTTGATCGACTCTCAGGACTCACACAATATATTTATCTGGTTTTCCTTCTTTTGACATGCTCACAATTAGTAGAGGGAGGGGTTATGAAAGCAAAATTCCTGAGAGAAAAGATGAAGGTTGGCTTAACAGAAAATGCTAAAGAGGTTTACGACGCAAATGACTTAATTCACTTTTCCACAAACACAAATTCTCAAGACGCCCAACTGGAGGAGGAGAGAAGAAGTTACTTGTTGCATGAAATTAATGACGCAGCTAAATCAATTGAGGTGGGTATTAAATGACCAATCATATTTATATGCCTATTTATACTATTATGGGACCCGGGGCTTTTTCATACTAAACTGGTACGGTTGATTCCTCAAAGTCTTTATGTATTTTAAAGAAAGTTTATTTAATTTTTTTCACTATTTAAATTATTTTTCATCAAACTTTCTTCAGGTGGTATATTATAAATACCCTTCCACGATTCAGTTTTACTATTTTTTTGACATATTCCATGGTTTTAAGCCACAAAATCGCAGGACAAAATATGATAGAATACGTAAAGACTTTGAGAAATCATATCATATCTCCTTAACGGGACAAGATTCTTGATTGATTTTTTTACCATTTTGTTTCTTTTAAAATCTTCTTTCATATAAGATGGACTTGCTTGACCCCTGAACTAATCCTTTAAACATGCTTGACTCCTGAACTAATCCTTTAAACATGCTTGACCCCTGATGTCCCCAGCATCCCTACCTACAGCTTCGCCCCATAGACTTGACACATTTCAAAGCATTTTTCTGCTATACAAATCACCAGAAATGTACGGACGTAGGGCTTCGCCCCCTGGATCCCCACCAGGGCTTTGCCCCTATGTCTAGATTTGACACAATTAGGCCTAAGTTAAGCAAAGACCGCCAAGTACCAATTCCCCCCTCCCTTTCACCCTCCCTTCTTTCCCAATAATGAAGGTCTTACGAATTTATTTTCCCTGCACATCTTTTCTTCGGGAAATTTCCGGGGAATTTCCTTCGATTTCCGAGAATTTGTTTTCCATTCTCGTAATGTTTCCTTCCATTACAGAGAAACTTTCTTTTTTTTCGGGAAATTTTCTTTATTTTGAGGAAATGTTCGAGAAATTTTCTTTATTTTCATGAAATTTGCTTCAGTTCTCAGGAAATATTAATTTTGCAGAAATTTTCTTCAATTCTGGGGATTTGTTCTTCAATTTTCAGGAAATATCCTTCAATTTGGGGACATTTGAAAGTTCAATTTTTAAAAAGTTTTCTTCAGTTTTTTTAAAGTTTGTTTCAATTTTCGGGAAATTTTCTTTATTTCGGGAAACTTTTCGTTATATTTCCTCATGTTCATTTTACAAAAAGCCTCTTTGAATTTTGAGATGATTTCTTCAATTTTCTTCATTTTAGGGAATGTTACCTCCAAAATCTTTGCTCCCTGGACCTCCGCTTTACCCTTACTTAGGCTAAGCTGTCAAGATTGAGTTTTAAGCAATTTCTTAAACGGTTCAATCTAAGCGGTGCTACCAGTTTAGATCTGTGTGCCCAACGCTTAATCTTAATATGAATTTTTGGGGGAGGGGGCGCCAAAATGCCCACCCCAGTGAAACATGGCCCACAACGCCGTTGATTTGGGGGTGTGGGGGCAAAATTCACGACAAATTGTATGTATGTTGGCTGGCGCCAGCCTCGTCAGTGCAAGAGCGTAGCGTGAAGCTTATCGGCATGGGGTTGTAGTTGTAGGGGCGGGGCGGGGCCCTTTTAAGGGCCCATAGAGCCCCGTGGGTTGAGGGGCGAAGACCTGGTGGGGTTTATGAAGCTATGCGATGTTAGGTATTTGGAGGGGTAAATTTCGATCAGAATTAGCATAAAATGTTCGTTCTTGAGTTATATTTTTTTGAAAGAGTTACCCATCTTTCACACAAGGCCAGAGTAAAATGATTAGGAAAGGGGGGGAATTAAGGGTATCATATTCGCATAGCTTTTAGTAGCCTGGCAATCACGGTAGATACATTAAAAGATAAGGGTTAACATTACCATGTACTGTTTAAATCGCGTGAGTAAAGCAAACTGTAAAGGTATATGGACAGGTAGCAACCACTTTGCATAAATTGATACAAATGCCCTTCATAAACTCACCACAAACACTTTCTTACAAAATCGATCGCAAAATATGAAAAATCTGGCTTATTGGTTCCGATACGATAGCATCCTATGCGGTCATGATGGCGTGTGTATGTATGTATGTGTGTGTACATGTGTGTGTGTATGAATGTATGTATGTATGTATGCATGCATGCATGTATGTATGTATGCATGTATGTATGTATGTATGTATGTATGTATGTATGTATGTATGTATGTATGTATGTATGTATGTATGTATGTATGTAAGTATGTGTGTATATGTATGTATGTATGTATGTATGTATGTATGTATGTATGTATGTATGTATGTATGTGTGTGTGTGTATGTATGTATGTATGTATGTACATATTTATGTATGTATGTATGTATGTATGTATGTATGGGTGTATGTATGTAGGAATGTATGTGTGTGTGCGTGTGTGTGTGTGTGTGTTTGTGATGGCCAGCTCGTAAGCGTGATATCTCAACAACAATACACTTGATTCATGTCATATGATGTGCACCGATAGCCCATGGTCCGTAGGGATGTGCTCTATTTTTTTTTGATGGTGCTGTCGTGCATATTATTGAGTAGGCGGGGCTTAATGTAAAAATCTTGAAATGTTCATTATTTAAGAAACCTATGTATGTTTTGTTTCATATTTGGTGTATTTATGATGTTAGCAAGTGTGTACATGTTTATCATGTAAAAACGTTGAATTTCATTAATATGCATAGTGAGTGGGGCTTAATATGATTTTGCTGAAAAACGCTTGTAAACACATTATCTCATGAACGGTAAACTGAATTCATGTCACATTTAGTACACAGATAGCCGGTGATCCGTAGTGAGATAGTACATATTAATAAGTACACGGGGTTTAATGTAAACATCTTGAAATGTTCATATTCTAACAACCACATGTCTGTTTTGTTTCATATGTGGTGTAATTATAATGTTAGCTGGTGTGTACATGTTCATGCTGTAAAAACGTTGAATTTCATTAATATGCATAGTGGGCAGGGCTTAATATGATTTTGTTGAAAAAAACTTGTAAATATGAACAGATAGCAATATAAGTTATCAATATGACAAGATATCATATTGATTAACAAGATAATAATATTTTAAGATATCAACATGATAAGATATCAACATGACAAGATATCAATATGACAAGTTATCAATATGACAAGATATCAATATGACAAGATATCAGTATGTCAAGATATCAATATGACAAGATGTCAATATGACAAGATATCAACATAATAAGATATCAATATGACATTGTACCAATATGAAAAGATATCAACATGATAAGATATCAATATGACATAGTATCAATATGACAAGATATTAACATGACAAGATTTTAATATGACAAGAAATCAATATGATAAGATATAAATATGACAAGATATCAATATGACATGATATCAATATAACAAGATATCAATATTACAAGATATCAATATGACAAGATACCAATATGACAAGGTATCAATATGACAATATATCAATATGACGAGATATCAACATGATAAGATATCAATATGACATAGTACTAATATAACAAGATACTAATATGACAAGATATTAATATGACAAGATATCAATATGAGAAGATATCAACATGATAAGATATCAACATGACAAGATATCAATATGACAAGTTATCAATATGACAAGATATCAATATGACAAGATATCAGTATGTCAAGATATCAATATGACAAGATATCAATATGACAAGATGTCAATATGACAAGATATCAACATAATAAGATATCAATATGACATTGTACCAATATGAAAAGATATCAACATGATAAGATATCAATATGACATAGTATCAATATGACAAGATATTAACATGACAAGATTTTAATATGACAAGAAATCAATATGATAAGATATCAATATGACATAATATCAATATAACAAGATATCAATATTACAAGATATCAATATGACAAGATACTAATATGACAAGGTATCAATATGACAAGATATCAATATGACAAGATATCAACATAATAAGATATCAATATGACATTGTACCAATATGAAAAGATATCAACATGATAAGATATCAATATGACATAGTATCAATATGACAAGATATTAACATGACAAGATTTTAATATGACAAGAAATCAATATGATAAGATATCAATATGACATAATATCAATATAACAAGATATCAATATTACAAGATATCAATATGACAAGATACCAATATGACAAGGTATCAATATGACAAGATATCAATATGACAAGATATCAACATAATAAGATATCAATATGACATTGTACCAATATGAAAAGATATCAACATGATAAGATATCAATATGACATAGTATCAATATGACAAGATATTAACATGACAAGATTTTAATATGACAAGAAATCAATATGATAAGATATCAATATGACAAGATATCAATATGACATGATATCAATATAACAAGATATCAATATTACAATATATCAATATGACAAGATACCAATATGACAAGGTATCAATATGACAAGATATCAATATGACAAGATATCAACATGATAAGATATCAATACGACATGGTACTAATATAACAAGATATCAAAATGACAAGATACCAATATGGCAAGATATAATTATTACAAGATATCAATATGGCAAGATATCAACATGATGAGATAACAATATAACAGGATATCAATATGACAAGATATCAATATGACAAGATATCAATAAGACAAGATATTAATATGACAAGATATCAATATGACAAGATATCAATATGACAAGATATCAATATTACAAGATATCAATATGACAAGATATCAATATTACAAGATATCAATATGACAAGATATCAACATGATAAAATATCAATATGACATGGCACTAATATAACAAGATATCAATATGGCAAGATATCAATATGACAAGATATCAATATTACAAGATATCAATATGACAAGATACCAATATGACAATCTATCATTATGACAAGATATCAATATGACAAGATATCAACATGATAAGATATCAATATGACTTGGTACCAATATGACAAGATATCAATATGACAAGATATCAATATTACAAGATACCAATATGACAAGATACCAATATGACAATCTATCATTATGACAAGATATCAATATGACAAGATATCAACATGATAAGATATCAATATGACTTGGTACCAATATGACAAGATATCAATATGACAAGATATCAATATGATAAGATATTAATATGACAAGATATCAATATGACATGGTACCAATATGACAAGATATCAATATGACAAGATACTAATATGACTAGATATTAATATGACAAGATATCAATATGACAAGATATCAATATGATAAGATATTAATATGACAAGATATCAATATGATAAGATGTAAATATGATAAGATATCAATATGATATGGCAAGATATCAACATGATAAGATATAAAAATAATAAGATATTAACATGACAAGATATCAATATGACAAGATGTCAATATGACATGGTACTAATATAACAAGATATCAATATGACAAGATATCAATATGACAAGATATCAATATTACAAGATATCAATATGACAAGATATCAATATTACAAGATATCAATATGACAAGATATCAATATGACAAGATATCAATATGACAAGATATTAATATTACAAGATATCAATATGACAAGATACCAATATGACAAGATATCAATATGACAAAATATCAATATGACAAGATACCAATATGACAAGATATCAATATGACAAGATATCAATATGACAAGATATCAATATGACAAGATATCAACATGATAAAATATCAATATAAGTACTAATAAAACAAGATATCAATATGACAAGATATGGCAAGATATATCAATATGATAAGATACCAAAATGAAAATATCATTATGACAAGATATTAATATGACAAGATTTCAACATGATAAGATTATGACAAGGTACCAATATGACAAGATATCAATATGACAAGATATCATTATGACAATATATCAATATGACAAGATATCAATATGACAAGATATCAATATGACAAAATATCAATATGGTAAGATATTAATATGACAAGATATCAATATGATAAGGTATCAATATGACAAGATATCAATATGACAAGATATCAATATTACAAGATATCAATATGACAAGATACCAATATGGCAATCTATCATTATGACAAGATATCAATATGACAAGATATCAACATGATAAGATATCAATATGACATAGTACCAATATGATAAGATATCAGTATGACATGATATCAATATGACATTATATCAATATGATAAGATACTGATATGACAAGATATCAATATAACAAGATATCAATATGACAAGATATCAATATGAAAAGATATTAATATGACAAGATATCAATATGATAAGATATCAATATGACAAGATATCAATATGATAAGATGTAAATATGATAAGATATCAATATGATATGATCAATATGGCAAGATATCAACATGATAAGATATCAAAATAATAAGATATCAACATGACAAGATATCAATATGACAAAATGTCAATATGACAAGATATCAATATGATATTAAGTTGTGTCTTTCATAGTATTGCCTCTAATATTGCCTTAATATCCATGATGAGAAAACACAATACTGCTGCATGAGGAAATAATCACCCACAGAACCAAAATGCATATCTACTCTCAAGACATGTTCTTTTTACATACCCACCAAAATGTGCATGTCTTTAACGTGTTCCTTTGGTAAATTGGCAGCCTTCAGAAATTAAAGTTTTAGTCAGCCTCCTGATCTTAAGGGTTCTTATTTCGCCAGCGGATTGATTCTTAATTAGTTCTATACTACCTATGAGATTAAATGAAAGAAACTTTCTGGTTCTTTTATGGTATACGTCAGTAACTGGGCGTTCGCTCGGAAAACAAGTGGCGTAGATTTTGATAACATTTGAATACGATTAATCAATCCTCTGAATTGCTGATCTACACGAGTTGATATAGAATAACAATATACTGAGTGAATCTACACGAGTTGATATACTGAGTGAATCTACACGAGTTGATATAGAATATGAATACGAGTTGATATAGAATAACAATATACTGAGTGAATCTACACGAGTTGATATAGAATAACAATATACTGAGTGAATCTACACGAGTTGATATAGAATAACAATATACTGAGTGAATCTACACGAGTTGATATAGAATAACAATATACTGAGTGAATCTACACGAGTTGATATAGAATAACAATATACTGAGTGAATCTACACGAGTTGATATAGAATAACAATATACTGAGTGAATCTACACGAGTTGATATAGAATAACAATATACTGAGTGAATCTACACGAGTTGATATAGAATAACAATATACTGAGTGAATCTACACGAGTTGTTGATATAGAATAACAATATACTGAGTGAATCTACACGAGTTGATATAGAATAACAATATACTGAGTGAATCTACAGTTGATATAGAATAACAATATACTGAGTGAATCTACACGAGTTGATATAGAATAACAATATACTGAGTGAATCTACACGAGTTGATATAGAATAACAATATACTGAGTGAATCTACACGAGTTGATATAGAATAACAATATACTGAGTGAATCTACACGAGTTGATATAGAATAACAATATACTGAGTGAATCTACACGAGTTGATATAGAATAACAATATACTGAGTGAATCTACACGAGTTGATATGATATAGAATCTAACGAGTTGATATAGAATAACAATATACTGAGTGAATCTACGAGTTGATATAGAATAACAATATACTGAGTGAATCTACACGAGTTGATATAGAATAACAATATACTGAGTGAATCTACACGAGTTGATATAGAATAACAATATACTGAGTGAATCTACACGAGTTGATATAGAATAACAATATACTGAGTGAATCTACACGAGTTGATATAGAATAACAATATACTGAGTGAATCTACAATGAGTTGATATAGAATAACAATATACTGAGTGAATCTACACGAGTTGATATAGAATAACAATATACTGAGTGAATCTACACGAGTTGATATAGAATAACAATATACTGAGTGAATCTACACGAGAGTTGATATAGAATAACAATATACTGAGTGAATCTACACGAGTTGATATAGAATAACAATATACTGAGTGAATCTACACGAGTTGAGTTGAATCTACACGAGTTGATATAGAATAACAATATACTGAGTGAATCTACATCGAGTTGATATAGAATAACAATAAGTATACGAGTTGATATGAATAACAATATACTGAGTGAATCTACACGAGTTGATATAGAATAACAATATACTGAGTGAATCTACACGAGTTGATATAGAATAAGAATAACAATATACTGAGTGAATCTACACGAGTTGATATAGAATAACAATATACTGAGTGAACTGAGTTGATATGAATCTGAATCACGAGTTGATATAGAATAACAATATACTGAGTTGATATAGAATAACTGAATCTACACGAGTTGATATAGAATAACAATATACTGAGTGAATCTACACGAGTTGATATAGAATAACAATATACTGAGTGAATCTACACGAGTTGATATAGAATAACAATATACTGAGTGAATCTACACGAGTTGATATAGAATAACAATATACTGAGTGAATCTACACGAGTTGATATAGAATAACAATATACTGAGTGAATCTACACGAGTTGATATAGAATAACAATATACTGAGTGAATCTACACGAGTTGATATAGAATAACAATATACTGATATAGAATAACAATATACTGAGTGAATCTACACGAGTTGATATAGAATAACAATATACTGAGTGAATCTACACGAGTTGATATAGAATAACAATATACTGAGTGAATCTACACGAGTTGATATAGAATAACAATATACTGAGTGAATCTACACGAGTTGATATAGAATAACAATATACTGAGTGAATCTACACGAGTTGATATAGAATAACAATATACTGAGTGAATCTACACGAGTTGATATAGAATAACAATATACTGAGTGAATCTACACGAGTTGTTGATATAGAATAACAATATACTGAGTGAATCTACACGAGTTGATATAGAATAACAATATACTGAGTGAATCTACACGAGTTGATATAGAATAACAATATACTGAGTGAATCTACACGAGTTGATATAGAATAACAATAACATGAATCTGATAGAACTGAATCTACACGAGTTGATATAGAATAACAATATACTGAGTGAATCTACACGAGTTGATATAGAATAACAATATACTGAGTGAATCTACACGAGTTGATATAGAATAACAATATACTGAGTGAATCTACACGAGTTGATATAGAATAACAATATACTGAGTGAATCTACACTGAGAATCTACACGAGTTGAATAACAATATATAGAATATAGTGAGTGAATCTACACGAGTTGATATAGAATAACAATAACATATATAACTGAGTGAATCTACACGAGTTGATATAGAATAACAATATACTGAGTGAATCTAACACGAGTTGATATAGAATAACAATATACTGAGTGAATCTACACGAGTTGATATAGAATAACAATATACTAGTGAATCTGAGTTGATATAGAATCGAGTTGATATAGAATAACAATATACTGAGTGAATCTACACGAGTTGATATAGAATAACAATATACTGAGTGAATCTACACGAGTTGATATAGAATAACAATATACTGAGTGAATCTACACGAGTTGATATAGAATAACAATATACTGAGTGAATCTACACGAGTTGATATAGAATAACAATATACTGAGTGAATCTACACGAGTTGATATAGAATAACAATATACTGAGTGAATCTACACGAGTTGATATAGAATAACAATATACTGAGTGAATAGATATAGAATAACAATATACTGAGTGAATCTACAGAGTTGATATAGAATAACAATATACTGAGTGAGTTGATATAGAATAACAATATACTGAGTGAATCTACACGAGTTGATATGAATAACAAATCTGAGTGAATCACGAGTTGATATAGAATAACAATATACTGAGTGAATCTACACGAGTTGATATAGAATAACAATATACTGAGTGAATCTACACGAGTTGATATAGAATAACAATATACTGAGTGAATCTACACGAGTTGATATAGAATAACGAGTTGATATAGAATAACAATATACTGAGTGAATCTACACGAGTTGATATAGAATAACAATATACTGAGTGAATCTACACGAGTTGATATACGAGTTGATATAGAATAACAAATACTGAGTGAATCACGAGTTGATATAGAATAACAATATACTGAGTGAATCTACACGAGTTGATATAGAATAACAATATACTGAGTGAATCTACACGAGTTGATATAGAATAACAATATACTGAGTGAATCTACACGAGTTGATATAGAATAACAATATACTGAGTGAATCTACACTGAGTTGATATAGAATAACAATATACTGAGTGAATCTGATGAGTTGATATGAATAACAATATAGAATGAATAGAATAACAATATACTGAGTGAATCTACACGAGTTGATATAGAATAACAATATACTGAGTGAATCTACACGAGTTGATATAGAATAACAATATACTTGAATCTATAGTTGAATAACAATATACTGAGTGAATCTGAGTTGAGTATGAATCTACACGAGTTGATATAGAATAACAATAGAATAACAATATACTGAGTGAATCTACACGAGTTGATATAGAATAACAATATACTGAGTGAATCTACACGAGTTGATATAGAATAACAATATGCTGAGTGAATCTACACGAGTTGATATAGAATAACAATATACTGAGTGAATCTACACGAGTTGATATAGAATAACAATATACTGAGTGAATCTACACGAGTTGATATAGAATAACAATATGCTGAGTGAATCTACACGAGTTGATATAGAATAACAATATACTGAGTGACAGCAAACAAACAATCAAGAACTAAATTACATTTAAACTCCTGCATATTACTGTCACAAGAAGATGATAATCATTAAAGGAGTGGTTAAGCAAGTTCATCCTATATGAAAAGATGAAGGGAAGTTTAAAAGAAACAAAATGGAGAATAAAATCGTCAATATCTTATTCCGTTATGCAAATATTCAAGCTTTGCCTCATTTGTGAAGAAACGACCGAAACCAAACTAGTTCTTGAAGTTAGTAAAAACCGTGAGGATGAGAGCAAACCCTCTCTTTCGGCGACAATACGGTAGCCTCCGTGAAGGGGTACTCGCGAAGTTACCGCGTTACTTCACCTGTTAAGTGAATGGAGAACCACGTTTGTTTGCAAATGTTCTTCACAATCCACTTTTAAACCTCTCACAACTGTATTTCCTAAATATGTTATTAAAATCATACTAATTATTAATATTCACATGAATACCGACTCGAAAAAATCATTAGCCTTTTCAGAAATCCTTCAAGATTTTTTGGATTTGTAAGTTGATTTTTGAAGCCATCAAAAATAATTCCAACTTTAAAAAAGATTTAGGTCTACTTGCGAATTTTTTTATATCTAACATCATGTAGACAATAATGATAATAATAATAATTAACATAATTCAGTTGAATATCTATTGGACTCATGGGACTCTTGAGTAAGTTGGGGCAGGGGTGTGTCCTTTCTCTGAGGCAATTCATTAATGTCTTTGATACCAATGACTTTCCACGCAATCTTGGTTATACTGAATGCTACTGAGTGTTTTGGCCTACAGATTATGTCAAAGATTTACCAACACCCTTGGATATATCAAGGATGTGTTAGTAAATTCCGGAATATCCTTGGATATATCAAGGATGTGTTAATAAATCCCTGGATATATGACAAAAACAGAATGCAAGATGCACACAGAATTTATTCAGTTGTGCTGTCAATAAGGGATCTTAGAAGCCATTTATGACCCATTAAATTGATGAAACCCGAGAGACGCGAAGCTTCTGGTCCCCCATCAGGGCTTTGCCCATGGACCATACCAAAGGCCTAAAGCGGGCCCCTGCATGAACCCCACGCCCAAGGATGTATATTTGTTGTGGAAAGATGGCCAACAACTCTGTTTTCCCTCGAATTCTATCTACCTAACATTATTATTATTTTATTTTTTTCGGAAGGAAAGTAAATAATTCTTTGAATAATAAAAAAAAAATCAAACTTTAAAAGGTATTTGTTTTCGTAGTTTTGGAATATTCTAAATAATCCCGTGACATGCCAATAATGTGCCCCGACATTGCTATTTGCAGCGCCCTCACTCAATATTTCTTAAATAATGTACACGCTGTCCACTTAAGCCATTCCCGAAATAAACTCCGTACGTACAGTGTGTGTATAATTGTACACTGTATGCACCGAGTGTGAAGAATGATGCGTACATTTTTGGTGGCCTTGAGATGTTCGATTTTCTTACCTGTGGAAAACCGAACATTGCTGATGTAAGGACGCGAATATATCATCGGTGTGCGATGGGATTTTCCATTGGAGCCTAACATTAGGTTTCGCGAGTTGCCTCTCCGTGGAGGCTACCGTATTGTCGCCTATAGTAGACTTTTCACACCAGCCATTTTATCAGAAATGAGACTTCAATATCTGATGATATGTAATTGCCGATGTAGATTGATAATGTATTTTGAAGATAATTAATTCAACTTTTGAATTTGAATTACTTTTCCAAAATTTCTACAGATCTAAATTATAGTTAGGTCGTACTTGACTAATTCCTAGTATATCAGTATATAATCATTGCACAAAAGAGACCGCAGAAGAAGATTTTGAAGCAGCTTAAGAATATATCACCAAAGAGCTTCAAGCCTCTTTGATTTCACGAAAATAAAGGAAATTTCCCAAAAAATGAACGAAATTTCCCGAAAATTGACGAAGATTGAAATTCATGAAAATTTCGCAGAAGTTGAATATTTTTTTTTTTTGACAAGA
Source organism: Chiridota heheva (assembly GCA_020152595.1). NCBI lineage: Eukaryota > Metazoa > Echinodermata > Holothuroidea > Apodida > Chiridotidae > Chiridota > Chiridota heheva. The sequence goes on from JAIGNY010000936.1 coordinate 268,561, forward strand.
GGGGGCTATGATTTTTTAGGGGGAAAAGCACAGCCCCCCTCCCCCCCCCCCTCTTGAGACATGCCACTGCTTTTTTTTGTTATTACTATCCATACAACAAAATTTAATGCCCCGACAGCCCTTTTTTAAAGGGTGTTCTTGTTGAATGCTTTCTTTTGTTTCAAGTACTCCTTCTTGTTTGAGCACCAAAGCTGCATATATTGCAAAGTGTAATCGCGACGATATCATTTCATCTCCCTGCGGCCAGCTGCCAGGTACAAGGCACGCTTTCGTCCGTTCGCATAACTGACTGATGTGAAGGCTAACGATGGCTAAACCTTCAAGGCAGTATTGTTTTCCAATTTTTTTGTAGTGGGGGGACGTTTTTTGGTTTACTATCTACTGTAAGCGGAGCGCCACCATCGATTGGCGCGAAGCGTGAATTTTTCTCTCAAAAGGCATCCCTATATAGATCGCAGGAAATGACACTTCCCAGGTGATATTAACCAGTTATTTTAAACGTTTAAAGTGTATTATTTTAAGAACATATATTGTTTTTTGGCTCTTTATTTCCAAATTATATAACAATATACATATGATTATGACAACAAATAATTATAAATATGAGAACAAACTACTATATGATAATATACAAAAGTAAGTATAATTAAACAAAATACCGTCTTTGACCTATTTACCGCCCAGTGCGCTTAATGGAAGAAAAAAAAATGAATATCATTTCGTACGGCATAAATGATAAATATAAATTATAATAAGCGTCCACCCCAAAGTAATTCACATCGAGAAGATGTACACACTGGACAGATAAACGCTACCAAACTTATTTACTTCATGTAAGTAAAGTTAATTTATTTGTTTTTATGCATATTATTACTGTTAAGTCAGATGCCATTTGGGGGAAATTTCTGGTAATGTCAGGCCTTGATATCAAATTGACCCAAACGTCGCATCCGCACGCATTGAGTTGTACTGTATGAACATGAAAGATTGGGTAAAAATGATACAAGGGCTCACGTTATCATTGAATAAACTCACAACTATTGCCAGTTTTGTGGATTTATTGCGTAAATTATGTTTAATCATTCTTTATAGTGAAATGTTTGGAAGGGATTGTTTATTCTATCACAATTTGTTTGTGTTATAGTACTATCATTTCCGCGATTTTCTTTGTTTCTTCATTTTACTATTTATATTTTTTATAGGGGAAAGGCGTTTTTTTTATGGGGGAACGGCGTTCCCCTGAATATTAAGTGGGGGGACGGTGTTCCTCCTGGAAAACAACACTGCTTCAATGGCAATACAACTGGATTCCTCAAATTAAACTTTGCTAATATTTGAGCACGCACCCCTCCACGTGACATCACAAGAAAATCTAATTTACCATTTTCATGTCTAGTTTGACGTACAAGAATGCAAGATGCTTGTCCTTATCACCATGGAGAGTTCGGTACACTTAACGACTTGTACGCTGAATCCACACAATTGGTTCCACGTTTCACTATAACATTTAGCTGGGTTCCCTTTTCACCTGTAACTGGCCCACTATAATCTAAGCTCGATAATCCTGTGGGATTTCATGCACGCAATACGTTTTCCTCGAAATGCCTGATTTCTACCATGAGAGGTAAACTCCTTGAATAAAGACTTCTTTTTCATACTGTCCTGTAGGCCCAAATGATCATTCGAATGCCTTTGTCTATACATTGCCACAAGTTTAAAGGATAAGTTTGGCAATTTGGTGGTCAGACCATGGTACCGAGTCAGACATGTCTATAAAATAGAGGGAAAATAACTGCAAGGGAAGTACTGGAGGAGTTTGTAGAGGGGATTTCCCCACTTATCTTCAAGATCAAATTTCAAGTTCGTCCAAATCCGACGAGAAAATGCCTAGATGAAACGGGGGACAGAGGCGTAGGTTGAGGGGGGGGGGAGTGGGGAGGAGTGGGGAGTGGGGGGAGTGGGGGAGGGAGTGGGGAGGGGTGGGGGAGGGAGTGGGGAGGGGAGTGGGGGGGGGGGGGAGGGGAGTGGGGGAGGGGAGTGGGGGGAGGGAGTGGGGGAGGGAGTGGGGGGGGGGGGGGGGGGGGGTGGGGGGGAGTGGGGGAGGGGAGGGGGGAGGGAGTGGGGGAGTGGGGAGGGTGGGGGAGGGAGTGGGGGGGAGTGGGGGAGGGGGGGGAGGGAGTGGGGGGGGGGAGGGGGGAAAGGCTTCCCCCTGAGCGGATTGGGGAAATTCTAATATAAAATTTTAAAATGTGGTTAAATTATTATATATTTTGGTAAAATATTCCGAAAATTGGTTAAAATTTTCTGAAAACTGGTGAAAAATTCCCGAAAACTGGCCAAACTTTTCCGTAAGCTGAACAAAATTATTCGAAAACTAGCAAACATTTTTCGAAAATGTCCACCCTCCCCCCGGGAGGTCACACGTTCTACGCCCCTTGTATTTTAACACATTAGAAACTGACATGACTACCATAAACTTTTCGGGGCTCACGAAATCTTTGAAATGTAATAACTCACGTAAAACAAAATAATATATCACCACGGTTTTTGCACCAACTTCTTTCCTAGTAGTCCTTATCATAAGGGAGTACGGAGTGCAGTAGCCCAGTTGCAGTGGTCACGGTTAGGGCGTCTGTTTCGTATTCAAAAGGTACATGGATCTTATCTCAGCCAAGGCGCTGTGCTGTGTCTTTCAGGGCGCTGTGCTGTGTCCTTGAGCAAAACACTTTATCCCATTTGCTCCAGTTCACTCAACTGTGAAATAAGTTACTGTGACCAGTTTCGGCTTGGGAGTTAAGCTGCGATAGACTGGTGTCCCATTCAGGAGGGTCAAGTACTCCCATCCGTTTAGCACCATGGAAACAAGGTATAAGCGCCGGCTTTATAAGCCCTCGAGGCTTGGTGGGATTGAATAAAATATGAACATTCACGGATTTTAAGTCGTACTTATTCTGCTATATCAAACATACTTTCTAGAAGGGATTCATATTCTTAGAAATGTCAATGTCGTTTCCTGGTGGAAACGCCATTGGTTTTACTGACAAATTACTATGATTCTTGTAATGGAGTTTTGAAATGTCTAGTTACCATGGTTACATCTTACAATGTTCTTTCTGTCTTTATGTTATAGGACTTGGAATTTATCCTTAAAATGGTTCGATCAAAAAAAACTTCAAGTCACCGAGATCGCCGTCAAGCTGCCGAAACTCGGCCGTGTACTTTTGAAGTTCAGCAACGTCGAAGATATGTTGGTTCATGTTACCACGGATTTGGAGGATTTCCAACTTGTAAAGCAGAAAACAAAATAAGTTTTGTACCAGAGTCAATGTGCCCGCCTAGTTCCAGGTGGCGAGGTTAGATAAACGTGCATCAAATTTGGGACATATACAGTGCGTGAACTGTTTGCAAATTACGCAATATTCGTCAGACAAACGATTTTCGCGAGTGCAGAATATACAGACAAATAGAAGATGCATTTACTATAATAACACTTAGCAGCTCAGTGAAACACATCTATTAGTCTGCCTGCTGCATAACTGTTGTATACACCCACTCCATGGGCTGAAACAGTAACTTGAGGTTCATTTGTGAATTGCCAGTGATTTCGTATGTCGTATTTTGTATGTCGAATTTTCCGTGAATCAGGTAAAATCTTCAATAAGGCGGTACCATCTACTTAACAGAAAAGGGTTATTGTTCCAAAATTAATGCTGTTTTTGTGCCTTTTTCATATTACCAGGTCCGTCATGAAGCAATATTTTTTCTTAGGAGAAATGGTCCTTCAATCATTCATAATTAATGCACATTATTACCTCAGGCATTATGATTCATAGCTATTTTTATCTCCAGTTTGAAAAAAAAACTTCTCCCACTAAGACACCTAACACGGATGAGAGATTTCTATCACAAAAGTGCTGTGTAATCTATACACACATATAACCTTAAGCTACGTGGCTGTGGTGTGCATGGGAATGGCAGATAAACAATCATTGTTTGGAGTAGAAAAACAATACACTGAAGAGGAAGTCGGGTTGGTAATTGTCATACCTGAGTTTTCAGGATTAGCTCGGATGTCTGGTGCGGCTAGGCTGAAGAGAAACTTTTTGGCATGGCATAGACAGGACTCTTCGCAAGGAGGATGTGGGGTGGCAAAAGCCTAAAACGGGGAACTTTAGCAAATTCTCCATGTACCTTTGAATTAATTTTTTCGTTTGGTTTTATGCAAGGGGGCACATACCTTCGCAAAAGAGGAGGCACGCCTCCGTTCGATGCTTGGATATTGCGTACCGTATATCACTTGCATGGCCAATCAATCACCTGTTCACCGTACTCTGAACCTTAGATATTTCCCATAAGACAGGCCAAATCAACGTTTTCGGCAGTTCGGAAAGTCAGAGATTCCCAGTCTCCTGACTAATTGCTTAGAATGTTTATTTTTTTGCATGAATTGAGATAGGAAAATCCCCCATTTTAAATAGTCGTTTCTTCATGTGCATGCATTCACGTTCCAAGTCATCATGTGAATATTGTCTTTTATACCATGTTTAAAGCGATCAATTTGTCATTTAAAACTAAATTTGTAAATAGTTTGTCTATGGAAATACAGTACATAAATCATACTACTGAAAGATTCATTATTACGATATTCACAATTGTTTTAACAATGACGCGACTACCAGAGTACATGAAGAATAGTTTTGTTTTTGTTTTTTTTAACTGGAAATTGTGCTCGGACCGGAGCGTATTTCTTTTTCTTTTATACGGTTCACTTTGTACAAGGCTTCGAATTTGCTTGATCTAGTGAATTATTAAATTAACAAAATCTATCTGCACTTTTTAAAGGTATATGGACAGGTACAAAAAAGCAATACATTCTTAGTTTAAAGGCCCATCTATCGTGATTAAAATGTGGCGGCGTACAATTTTTTTTAAACGAAACAGATTGGCTTATCAATGTAAGTGCACGCTAATACCATTGTGTTTCGACCAATCAAAACACAGGATTTGAATTTAATTTGCCTTGTACATTAAAGACGACAACTGGCCTTTAATGGTCTTTGTATTTTGAAAATAGCATGTGTAGTTTTTAAGTTATGAGTAATCAAACTTGGATAATTTATTAATTTATTGAAAAAATGTGACGTATGAACAGGAAAATGCCCCCAAATGCTTTTGTTTTTCTTCATATTTCTTCCCCTAATTTCAGACCTTGAAAATGTTTAAAATGCCTTCTCCAGCTTGAAATTGGCAAGGGGTGTGGTAAAGATCAAATCCTCTTTATTAAAATTATCTTTGCTTTTTCCAAGAGCCAAGAGAAATGACAGGTTAAAAAACAATGGATTTACGTAAGAGACTATAGACTATGTCCCATTTCTACATCACAAGAGTAACACAAAAATGTGCATATTTGCAAAAAAATCTTCAAATAGCTGTAAAATGACAAATTTTCAACCGATTTTGATGATTTTTTTTATACTTTCTCCATGTTTTTAGGGGATTTCAAATCAATGTAGCTAATGTTGCCTCTACCATACAGTTAAATTGTTAAAGGAATATTTCTGTGAAATTTAATTGACATGATGTGATGATAGAGGACTATTAAAGAAACAGATTGGGGGAAAACAATGACAAATTGATTAATTGATGTCTTCCTCCGTTAGTCCATTTAACTGTTGAGGCAGTTATAGGCAGAAAGGAGTAAGTCAACTTGTTGACTGGTTGAAAAGTGATCTTGCAGTGTACAAATACATATGCAGATTTAGCAGTCTAGTTTGATGTCATAATTGCAGATCCAAGACCAGGAAGCTGTTATTTAGATTCCTGCTTTATCAGCTTATACCACTCATAAACAGATACACGGAATAATATATTAACATGGTTTTTCACCATTTTCATTTCCCGACAATTGACAAAAAAAAGGGAACAAAATTGGCCGAAAATGAAAAGTCAGGTCCACTCTCCCAACGGGAGATCTCCCGATCGGAAGTTTTTTTGTCATTATACCCACAATGCATCTTTCCAAATTCAAATCGCTCCAAAGAAATACATAACGGTTAAATGAAATAGGTTTAAGCCAAAGGCAGGAAATATATGCGAAATATTCAATATTTTATTGGTGTAAAAGAACGATGATATTATTTTCTCCATTTTCAAAAGCGCAAATTTAACTTTCACCTGGAAATTTTAATGTAATCTTTGAAAATTAATTTCAATATTTTTTGAAGAGCAGTTTTTAACATTTTGATCACCAGCAAAAGCTGAAATTATACAGAAATATTAATTACAATATAATTTCCAAAGTATAAAACTTTAAGATACAGAATTTGAGAAGCAACAAATAAAATAACGGCTGACCTTATTAGCAACAATTTGAATTAGGGTCACTGCGCGTGTCTCGATCTCCCAATCGGCAGGTCTCCCGGTTGGGAGCGTGGACTGACCGACTGATGGAAATGCTCCGAAAATTGAAGATTTCTCGAAACAATGTCCCAGTTTACCAGTGCTTATTTTCAACTTGTAGCCTAACAGCTAAACAGGGAAATTTGGGGAGCTCTTGCCCTCCCGCTTGAGAGGTGACGGTGACCCTTTGTGCGATCCTGCCTTCTTGAGCATTTAGAAAGTAAGTTGATACCAAATCAACAATTTATGTGGAGATACCGAAATTCGGAAATCTATTTAAAATAATGAGCTAAAATTTCTTTTGAAGCAACGGTCATGACGGTATTTGAGCCCAGTGGGCATTTTAAACAAGGGCAGCCGAAAATGCTTAAACTGTTGAAACTATAGGGCACAGACACCTTCGTTTTATTTTGAAAGCATACAGCAGTCAGAGATCTTGCGTGGAAGCTCTTTGGTATGGTATGGTATATCTGAAATAAGCAATTCCCCAACCGCCGAAGATTTAATCGGAAAATTACTGTTGGCTTTTTTCTTTTCTTTCTTTCTTTTCTATTTTAAGTTCAATTTTAAATTTGCAGCCACGAAAGTTGGAAAATCGGAATATTTAAGAAAACAATTCTGAAATATCGGAAAATATTAGATATAATGATTGTTGCAAATCAATTCGTTAGACTTCATTGGCTGTACAGTATATGGAGGCGGGTGTGGGGTGGTACTTGGTCCCAATAAAAACAATGTTGGGGCCATGCATTGGACACCTGGTCCTTGCTTCGTACGCCACTGAATAACAAATTGGCACGAAAATCCGCAAAGGACCCACTTTGCCTACCAACCTGTAGAGTCCTACGACCAAGCATGCGGCTAAGAGTCCTAGAGTACACCATACGCCATGAAAACGATTATCTCGTCGCATTTGGTTCATACGGAAGCTCTTTGTTTCTTACTGACAACAAGGACCACATCAATGATCACACGCATATAAAGTTGTTTGATATAATTTACTATGATAAATTTGAAGATTTCAAAAGTCAATCAAATAGTACATAAATGTGATTTCAACTTCATGACCCCTGCCATGAATACAAGGACCCGACCACTCAGAATCGAAATGAAGCTTGAACTTCGCTTCGCTTTATACACCAGGGACATTCACATATCTCCGCTATACAAATACTCAAAGGTAAACGGTACATACTTAGCTGGCATCCAAGCACTAAAAACATCCGCTTGTATAGGATAACACAACAACCAGGAAAATACCAACTCCCTGAGCAAACCAAAATAAAGTCACGTGCTACATATTGTAAACATCCTTATGGTAGCACGGAACTAATAAGGTAACACTCAGCCATCCAAAAATGAGAACCCTCCTTCTAATACAAATATTTTGGAGAGGTCCCATGTCATGGGACAGAAAGCTGTGAAACTGAAAATTTCATGAATGGCAGAGAAAGGATAGGTCTTGACTATGAATATCGAAACTTGATAAGATTCGTTTCAGTAAAAGTGTCATGGGAAACTATTTTACCATGGACCCATACCAAAATTTGTGTGATTTGGTGAGGTTGTATAACATCTCTTCACTTCAGCCAAAAAAAAAAAAGGCCAAAACTTCTGGTGACTCCCTACTGAAAGTACCCTCATCTGAAAGATATTAGATGGTACATTTTGAAAAACATCACAAGATCCCAAATCTATAACATTCTGGTACAAAAAGGACCCCGAACTTGACTCTTTCATCATAGGCTGCAATGGGAGAAAATAATTAGTTCCGTGCTACCTTAATTGGTATAGTTGCCCACAAGGTGTGCTTGTGAAATAAGATATAACGAGCATGCTGATAGCTTGTTTTGGCGGCGTGTGCTCAGGCCTGTACATGCATGTGCCCGAGCCCTGAATTTAGACATACATGTGCTTTCCTTTTGGCAAAGATGATCGCACCTTGCATTAAATATTGTTTAAATTGGAGAAGAAAAAAAATGTATCTAATTATCGAGCTATAACTGATCATGAAAGTTCCTTCTTTTTTGTTATGATATAAGCCTACGCGAAATTCACGGCATGCACACAACTATATAGTATGAAACAGACTAGTTGTGATATCACACCCCATGCCTTTTATGCATTACATTGTACATTCCCTGAGAATTTGATGCTTAAAAACCTTTAAATATGTCCGAAAATGGTCTAAAAAAAATAATATAGTATCAGAAGTGTAACTATAATTATTACTTGTAGAAATTCTTTATCTTAAAAACAGTCAATTGAACAATTGTAAAGAAAGTGAGGGTGAAGTAAGCTTTCCACCCGTCTCTTACGCAAACTTCAGATATGCCGCAAAATCGCAGGTAAAACGCAATAAAATATGAGAATATGACGTCACAACTAGTCGGGTTTAATTCGTTTATACACAAATGAGACAACAAGATATTTTAGCTGCCCAAATACCTTCAAGCAGGTCCTAACACTAGGGATATGGTAATCTAAAATACCATATCCCTGTTAAGCCCAAGGAGGTACCACTATCTCAAGTAGCACCTCTTTGTTAACGCCTACTTCCTTACTTCAAACTTAATCTCACTTCAAAAAACGGACGCTCAGCCTGCCGTCTGCTGCGATCAAAGATTTATACTCCCGGTTGTATACATCATGGAGCCCTGTATACATACATCAGAATTTCTCGGTAAATCGGAAGTTAACAGATGTACAGACATGGGTTATTTAAAGATATCTATGGCAACCGCCGGTCAAGCACTGATGTTCTCACGCTGCTGTTATTGGCAGTTAGCCAAATTTCAGATCAGCGCGATTACAACTACTTTTTCATTGAAGAATATCTTACACAAAATAATGCGATTGGTTGGTTTCTTTATCATTTACTGAATAGAAAGATTGTGATTGGTCCTCGCATTTGCACTTGGATAAAAGAGGGAGAATTTTTCATTCATAGGGAATTATAAGTAAATAAATGTCTTTTCCTTATTAAAGTGAGCTAGACTTCGCCATCTGACGACACAGGGAATTTTCATCTGACCAAATAACTTTTTCTCAACAAGAAGAATTTTCTGAAGTATGAACTTGGAGTTTGAAGTTGTGTGTTTTGTTGCAAAGAATTCGGTGAAATTAGAGGAAGAGTCACCAGGTAAGAAATCACAACAAGCTCACGTGCTTCAGTTTGTAAACACCGATGTAGTAAAGCCGATGTAGTAAAGCAGCATGCGCAAAGAAACATGTTTGTAGTTTGTTTGTTATGACGCGAGGTTTTAAAGTCATTGTTTAAGTTAATGCTGCGTTTTTTCCTTTTGAAAATTAATAATATATATATATATATATATATATATATATATATATATATATATATATATATATATATATATATATATATATATATATATATATACTCTTAAATTATATATATATATTCTTTAAGAGATAAATATATATATATATATATATATATATATATATATCATATCTATCCATCTATCTATCTATCTACATATATATATATATATATATATATATATATATATATATATATATATATATATATGTATATATATATTTCCTACTTTGCTATATATATATATATATGTATATATATATATATATATATATATATATATATATATATCCATGTATATATATATATATATATGTATATGTATATATATGATTAGATATGTTTGAAGATTTCGTGGTTTTTTCTGCACATCAAGTTAGTAATAATTGATTTAGAACTACAGTTGTCTTATATGATTACCGTAGAAGGGGCTAAATTTCGTCTTGGACAGTCTAATAACATTAGGGATACTTTCATTGGGAAAATTGCAATTTGTGTCGTTTGAAGAAAAAAAATATATATATATACATTACATTAGGATTACATTTTGAAAATGATAATGATCAATTCCATTTGAATCTTTTACAGCCAACAATAAATATTTGATAAATTTGTAAAATAATAATAAATTAATATTAATAAATTTCCCTTTTCGCTAAAGAAACGTAACTTAAAATGAAATTGATTTTAATTTTACAATGTTAGTTTGCCTTTATTAGACCTATTTTAGACTCGAATAATTTTGGCGGGGTTTATAATTCATATCATTTTTCATTCATAGGAACTGTTCAACTTGAATTGTATGTGGAGGATTGTTTAAAATCACCTTTATTGATATGAATTTAAAAATATGATTTGACTGCACTTGCAATATCTTCTTAAGGTGCTAAAGTCATGTTGGTTGATTTTCTAGACCATCCAAAATTTCCATTCAGTTGGTCAGTGGTCACAATCGCCTATTCAAAAGTTATTTAAGATTTCTCCGTATATTTTTATGACGCAGGTCGCCATCAATGACTATAAGGGCAGAAACTGGTGTGGCAAAGAAACTTTAAAACATCTGCAAGGATTCGGAGGGAATCTGGCAACCTACAAAGGTTTATAAAAGACAGCAATACAAATATTGAAATCAACACAAGATTCAAACCAGGGACCATGGAATCCTTGCCATTTCATCAGCTTCTGGTACACACTCTGACTCTTACTATATTTTTATTATCATGCTCAGAGATGTTAATGGCAGGAGTTCTGAAAGCAAAACCAATTAGTGGCAAAACTGATATAAAAAAGCATGGTTACATGGTTTTTAACGTGGAAGACGTAAATGAGCTTTTAACGATGGCGCACTCTGAAGAACCAAAAGAGGATGAAGATGAGAGAAGAACATTTTTATTGAATGAAATAAATGAAGCAGCTACATCAGTCGAGGTGAGTCTTAAGTTCCATAGTAAACCAAACGCATCTTAGATATGATCATTTTTCTTTTTCAAAAATGGAGGATAGGGGGTGGGGGGAAGGGGGTTAATTACATCAACCCTTTACGTCTTAAAATATAAAAAATATGTTCGGTTTCAGGTAAATAACTTTATATATTTAATATCTCAGCTATGGATTGGTACTCTTGCTATACCACATTAATACTTTCCAAATAATTCCGTGAAAGACCCAAGTTGAAAACTTCTCCCCTCAAAAAATAATGATTAAATAATATATAAAGTCCTTACATGCTCCGATATCTGTGTTTTTCCCACGGAAATTGAGATCATTGTTTTTCTCACCAATTTTTTTTTTTTTTTACAAGGGTGTTTTTACAGCTCAAAACTTCCAACATTAAAACGACAAACAAATCAAAACAAATGTTCTTAACTTATGCCTTCTAAATAGCTACTTCCCTGAAACACCTTGCAAAAGAAATGTGAGAAATTTGTTGTGATCCATAAATTTGCAATGCCAACGAAAGATTGTCTAGTTTTGAAAGGAATATTCTCAGGGTTTTTTGTAAAATTGTATTTGAAAGAGTATACTTTTAGAGCCAATTTAGTACAAAAATCAGGTTGATATCATATTCTGTTCAGAAAATATGGATTTTTAAAGATTTCCCAATTGCATTTTAAAGTTTTTGTTCCTTATGGTGAACTCTTGTTTGATGATGTCGTAGAGGCAATTCTATTGCAAATGTTATGGAATTGCTCTATTTATGTATTTCTTGAACATTTAGTTGTTTCTGTATGATTAGAAACAATTTTCCAAAAGTTATTGAAGTAGGGTATATTTGGCAATGTATGTAAATACCCAACTTTCATAAATTAATTTTTCTAGCAGGTTTTACTAATAAATAAGGATGATAGATTTTCATGAAATTCATCAACTTTGTGGGAGAATGTGTTGCTGTGATGTCATACTGAGCCTTTTCTTATTCGTCTATTGGTATTTTTTGTGAACCTTGAAATTTGAATATCTCCTGGTAGCAATAACATATAAACGAATTTTGTATCAAATGTTTTCTAATTTTTTTTTTAAATGAAAGGTTACAAAAAACATGGGATTATTCCTTTAAGTATGCAAACATTCACAAACGAGCAAGCATGCCATAAAACGGCAATAAGCGGTACTTGGAAAAATTGATTCCCTTGTGAAGTTGTTGGGGGAAGGGGAAGGTGGGGGGGGGGTGAGAAGATTACATTCGTATAATGGTAATGCGGTAAATTTGGGGAAAATTCTTTGGATACATTTTAGGTTTGGATGCTGGAGAAACTCATAGCGGGTGCAAGTCTGACCTAAGGTAACTTTAATTCTTGCTGCTGCTCTATTATGTATAATACAACCTAGTTAGTGATCATTTCGATACTTGTTGAACGACACCTGACCCTATTTGCAAGCGTCAGAGATTGTACACCCTGGATTACAACTCTAACATGGCTCCCGGTAAACCTTTAAAACCTTTATTGACAAATTGAACCTTTACTCCTTCAAAATAACCTTTAAAACCTTTAAAAACCTTTATTTTCAAAGTTAAGTAAGGTAAATGATTCGAGTGCCAAGGTTTTAGCTTCATTGGTAAGTATTCACATCCATTTAATAGCACATCTGTTCTCAACACACATTTAAAAAGTAGCAGAACCAAAATAGAATTTCCAACTTCACGTAAGTAATGGACTTTTGGCGCCAACATTTGCCTTTTGCCCCAGAATATGCCTCGTTGTATGAAGATTTATTCCATGAGTTAACCTTTATAAACTTTTTTATTTCAATTCAAAACTGTTAAAAACCTTTATTTCAACTTTTCCAACCTTTAAAAAAACGTTTATTTAAAAAAAAAATCACTGGGAGGCCTGCTCTAAGTAGCGGTGCCGCAAATTCTGACCAAAGATTGTTGCGGTTTTACCACAATCAAATAAATTCTAGTAGGATTATACTTTAGTTTATGTTGCCTTTACACATCCATATACCTTTAAAGATTAGATTACGCCAACATGTTTAGCTCGTGTTAAGATTCTTAGAAGCCATTTTCAAAAGACTATCAATTCCAAACTTAAATGATTTACTACACTCCACCATTTCACCGCGGAGAACAGAATGACATGGAGCCAATGTTCGCATCCCAATTTTTATTTCGACAACTTTCTTGCATATGAGTGGCCCACTAGTCGAGTAGGGCTCATCCCATGAGAAATGGTTGCACGCGATATTTCTTAAATGATTTCCTATTTTGAAAGTAGCAGTATCAACTCGATTTTAGAGAGGTTTTTTAAAGTTTTTTTGTTTTGTTTAAATATATTTTTTTAATTATAAGTTCTCCGTGAAGTATGTCGTATTCCAGGTCGTTCACGTTATCATTCTGAACTTGAAATGAAGAAAGTCAACATTTCTCCTTAAATAAGAGTTACCTAATTCAGTATAGCAAATTTTATTTGGAAAGATTTTAATTTCTATCAGAACTTTAAAAGTTTTTAATCCCATAATTATTTTGAGGATTTTCATGGTTTGGGCATTCACAGACAGAGGCGAGCGAAATGGTTAACGCAATGTGAAAATCTGAATTTTAGGGATATAGTATTCCTAACTTCAAGGATACTAGAGCAAACCATTATGAGCAGAAGAGCTAACAACAGTTTGAACAGTTTATCACGTCAATAATCACGTCATAAATAATCATCACAAAAGCTAATTCAAAATCAAAAAAAGTTAAATGTAGATATGGAGATTAAAAGGAGGATTTCACTAAACAAATCAAACGAATAAGTCAGGAAAACCTTTCTTCAACTCCGGTTTTTATTGTAATTTTTACTTCATAATCATATCAATTATTGAAAGATATTCAAGGTATATGGACGAGTAGCTTAGCCGAACTGCATTCTAAAAATCTCTGGGAACAATTTGCGAATTTTATGTACATTTTGTGATGTATTTTGACCAATCAAATACTGGAAGAATCTTGGCCGTCTGCACAATGATTTATTTATACACGATAATAGCACCGAACGTATGAAAAAATGTTTTGAGGCGCCAGCATCGTACGTGCATTACACATGAAGGTAATACGCACGCGTATTGCTGCTTACAATTGTTTGCTCAAACCTGCACCTGATTGGGTTGGGGAAAAAAAAGGTATAATGTCCCCAGCAGAATGATTGGTCGAAATATTGAAGAAATCACTCTCGACCAAACTCGGTCTGGAAAGGTCTAGACATTTAACATTTTGTTGGATTCAAATTTAATGTCCAATATGTGTAAAATTTTCGTCTACACGAAGGGGGCATGGTGCATTATAGGTAATGTTGATAGCTGGTAGCGTTATACAATTCTTCATTTTAAGGATCACTAAATGATCGATAGAATTCAGGTTTCTTTCGGACTGAGGCAAAGTGACTTTTCCAAAGGGGTTGATTACAGGCTTACAGGTGGAATTCCTGGAGATTGCAGATCATGAAGAGTAAATTGAAAACAAAACGATGTTGGGCGGGAAAGTGTATCGCAGACGGCACTCATTGCTGACAGCGTTACAACTTAAAGGAGCACTACCGAAAAGTGAGGGCGCATTTTTAGGCGGTCCCTGCAAATATATAACAAGGTAGACACCAAACTTAGACCGTGCGTACACCGTGCGCAAGAATCGGCGTTGGATATTCATATCCAGCAGTTTACTGTCAGCTCGGGTAGACCTTACTTTTCCTTAATTTAGGACTCATTTTTGATTTAAAGTGCAGTAATTGGTTAACAAAAACTAATTATTGTATCTTGATTATGTTTTTATTACCAAATGAGAGGACATATACGTAATATCCATATCGAAATTTCACAAGGCTTGTATAACCAAAAAGCTGACTGATCAGCTGATTTCCTGGGTGTTGTAGTGCGTAATTATCTTATTAACATGTGTACTGTTACCGCGCATGCATCTACAGTTCACTAGAATAAATTCATGATATCAATCATAGTAGTCTACCATGTACAGACGTATAGATATGTTAGTAAGACTACTTTAGAGAGGTCTTAAATGAAGCCGGAGGCGGTAGTGGCAATGGGGTGGCAAGTGGCAACGCCACATCACACAGACCTAGCTAGGTAGTGACAACGGGGTGGCAAGTGGCAACGCCACATCACACAGACCTAGGTGGTGGCAACGGGGGTGGCAAGTGGCAACGCCACATTACACAGACCTAGGTAGTGGCAACGGGGGTGGTAAGTTGCAACGTCACATCACACAGACCTAGGAAGTGGCAACGCCACATCACACAGACCTAAGTTGTGGCAACTCCACATCACACAGACCTAGGTAGTGGCAACGCCACATCACACAGAACTAGGTAGTGGCAACGCCACATCACACAGACCTAGGTAGTGGCAACGCCACATCACACAGACCTAGGTAGTGGCAACGCCACATCACACAGACCTAGGTAGTGGCAACGCCACATCACACAGACCTAGGTAGTGGCAACGCCACATCACACAGACCTAGGTAGTGACAACAGACCACATCACAGTGACCATAGGTAGTGGCAACGCCACATCACACAGACCTAGGTAGTGGCAACGCCACATCACACAGACCTAGGTAGTGGCAACGCCACATCACACAGACCTAGGTAGTGGCAACGCCACATCACACAGACCTAGCCAATGCATGATTCGTATGAGTACTTGGCTAGTTAGGGAAGTCTCTGTCGTTCAGCTTGTATTTCTTCCATTAGTAAGATACCACCACTATGCTCCGGTTTGAGGCATGGCCTACTTTATCATTACAGTTATTTGCGAATGTTTTTTAATTTTTGGTTCCTGATGCTAATAACGTTTGGAATTGCAGTCATGCTGGCGTGTGTATATATATGTGTGTCTTGGACAACAAGCTCGTAAGTACGATATCTCAAGATTAGATTAATGTCATATGTAGTACACAGATGGCCCGTAGATATGCCCTATTGTTTTTGCTGGTGGTGTCTTGCATATTATTGAGTAGGCGGGGCTTAATGTAAATATCTTCAAATGCTCATATTTGTACAATCGTATGTCTGCCATGTTTCATATTTGGTGTAGTTGTTAGCTAGTGAAGTTAATGGTACAAATTTGTTGAATATTATTAATATGCTTAGTGGGCGGGTCTTAAAGTGATTTTGTTGAAAAGAGCTTGTAAACACGATATCTTAAGAACGATTCATTTCATGATATGCAATGACAACAGTTGATACAAAATCAATCAGCATGAAAAATAACAGAATCGGAACTACAAGATCTATTGGTTCTGGTTATCTTTGCTGACCAATTCGTTTAATTATTCGTAACAGCACTGGTCCCTGGTTTTCATGTTAGGAGGGGCTTAAACAGTGACAACACTGCTTAGGAATAAGTTTCCTATTAAGCACTATTTCGCCTGGCATGACAAGCCATTTAGACCTACATGTTATTTTTTTGAAAAATGGTGTCTTTTTATGTTTGTGTTTGTCACGCCACTCGTTTATACGCCCACAGACAACTTAAAACAGTTATTACAGGCATTGTTAATTTCTACGTTTAGGCCTAGGCAAATCCTTTAGGTTGTGATTAAGGATAAGGTACAGCTAGATAATTACAGTTATACCAGTGTCTAAAAGCCTGACAAATTCAGTTATTTTCCCTATAGGGTGAATCCCAGAAGAACATTCAGTTGGAACCAGCTAAGATTCCGAACTGGTTCGAGCTGGGAAGTGTGTTTATGGTATTTCCCAGCTGGGAATTATAATTTCCAGCTGGAAATTGTTTTCCAACTGGAAAAAAATAATAATGTGATGAGTGAATCTTATTTATTGACACCAAGAAATGTTCATGCAGAAATTGAGATTGATTAACTGCAATAATATTTCTATTTTAAAAATTTATTTTAGTCTAGTGTCTATTTACTTAATCTTTGTGGTTTCATTACTTTAAAATTTTGATTTAATCATTGATGCTGATTTTTTCATTTTTTTCCTGATGAAACTGAAGGAATGAATAAATATAAAGAGAGATCATACTCGTACGAATCATTTACAATTTGTCTCATTTGGTTGTGACTGATTGGCAAGAGGCAGTTTGGAGAAATGAAATTCCTTCATACAGCTAGTTCATCAATGTCACATATTAAAGGACATTGGCTTTTTATCCGAACATGTTTTTAAAGTCTCTGGAAATGTGTAATTCAAATTACACGGTAAAAGCATAGTATAATTGGGAACTTCTGTTTCCAGCTGGAACCATCTGTTTCCAGCTGGGAATTTATCCCGGGATGCCAATTTGCTGATCTTTGAATGATTAATGTGCAAAACCTATTAATTTAATTCCCTGGCTCTTCAAAGCATTCAGCCTCTTGTTGATGTCATTCCGTGGGATGACTGTCAATGTTTTAAAAAATTAGGATTACAAGGCATATTAAGCCTACATGCTCAGGCTCACCAGAAACAAAACTAGAGTGATGGTAAATACTTGTGCATGCAAGGAAAACCTGAAGTCACTAAATTTGATGTATTATCAAATGGAATAGTTAGTAGAGCTTCCATATTACAATACAGCCCATGGATCATCAAATTGATGAGAAAAAATGAACAATTGCTAAGAAGTGCTGGTATATCTCCTGTGAGGAAAAAAGACACCGTAATTTAAACAAAACTTATTTTGTGATAGATTCGTGTGGTATTTACACCTTTTGAATGGTTTTTCATATTGATTTACTGTATAAACAAAAATTCAGAATAATCAGTTAAACACAAGGGGTGGGCTCATTTCATAATAGCTGAAAGTATATGGAAAAAGCTAATTCCAAATCCAGTGCTGACTAGTGAGAAGGTAAAAAATGTCTTTCCTAGATGACAAAGGTTGGCATTGCACATGTGATTTTAATTGTCACATTTTCTTACAATCAAATAAATAAAATGACATGAAACTAATATAAAGACAAATAGGTATAATTTCAAACATTATCTTCTACATTTAATTGATCACTTTCATGACAATTTTAAAGTTACCAGTATCTTCCACATTTATTCATTTTCATAACCTTCAATATCTGCCTCCTTCTCACCTGTCACCTGAGTTTACCGGTCCATGAAAATAATGAATTGTTAAATCAAAGGTGAGAGCCTCATTTACAACATTTACATTTCATATGAACCAATCGTGTTTCCAGCAAATACAGTTGTGCAGAAGATTACGATCCTCCTGAATACAAAACTCGTAAAGATTCTTATAGATAATTAATTAAAGTAATCCTCTGAATGTAAAAGACAGTTGCATTATGATTCTGGGTTGGTCATGATAGAACATTCCTCCTGACATTTTTCTTCCACTCTGTTCTTCTGTTTTAGTGTCATAGTCTAAATTCCTTTTTCAAAGTCGTGCATTCTCATTCCCTTCATTGCAGGGCTTCTATCATCTTGCCCACATTTAATCAAAATCCTCAAACCAAATTAACTTGCTAATGACAAACATGGTATGGTGATGAACCACTTTAAAAATTGACTTACTTGCGAAATCCAAACCAGCACAGCATGTTTACTTTCTTATAAACTTGTAGTAGAGGTTAACATGTTTCAATTAAGGTTTATCTTAATTAGATGTACATCTTCATTTACTCGCCTTCAATATAGTGAGAAGAAATTAAAATAATTACTTCAAAGCTTATAAATGGCATTGTCTTATAAGACTACTTCCAATGGTCTTTGTTAAATCATATATTGTGGCTCTTTATGTGTAAATAGTTTCATTTTACTTCCATGTGCTCAAGAAAGAGGTCATCCATACATACACAAACTATGAAGTAATATCACCTGTTTTTCACTTTGATCAATTTCCTGAAAATATTATTTTATACAATGCACATTCACAGGACATTCACAGCCTCGTAGAGAAAGACTTCAATCACATTTTGATTTGACATTCAAAATGGTTAACAAGCATTCTGTTCCATAGAAACACTACAGTTAGAAACATTTACTCAAATGACTCTGTGTATTTCACTATTTTGTCAATATCGACAATCATGTTTCAAAAAATGAATACGTTTAAAATTATCTACATCAAGAGAAAAGTTAACTATACACAGTGACGTAGCCAGAGAGGGCGATCGCCCCCAATATCTTAATCCGTCGGTCCAGATTTTAATCCGTCTGGCCAGATTTTAATCCGTCGGTTCGACAAGCTTTGACATTCCAGGTGCTTATTATATTTTTAGATTTTAAAAGGGCACTCTCAGAAAAAGGTTCTTCGTTAATAATATATTAAACATTTGTGCGATTTAAAGACATGAACTAAGAGAGAGGTGTGCACGTGATACAGAACAGGCTCATTTGAAAAGTTTGACAAGTTCCACACGTTTTGAGTAAATTATTGGAAACTTTTTTTTTTTTGGACAACCCATATTTTTCAAAGAGTGACGATGAACCTAATCATGTACAAACGTAAGCAATAAAACGTTTGCATTTCCACATGCGTTTTCATGATTTTGTGTTTTGTGTATGGTGTATTATTATGAATTTTGATTGTATAATACACCTTACTATGCGTTGTGAAATACGTTTTTACCCTTAAAATGTCAATTTTGCGACGACTTGCTTAAGCGGGCCCCTGGACCCCACGCAGACAAGTCGAGCCCTTTGCACTAGAAGTGACACCTTTGGTGTCACCCCAACTATACCACTAAATATCGTGTTGGTTCTAATTAATTCTCCGCCCCAATCAGCCAATGAAAATCCTGGCTACGCCACTTGCAGACCTGCCAACTAGTACGATTTTGCCGTGTTTAATACGGGAAAATGTTGAGAATATGATTGTACGTTTTTTTGCACCAAAATACGATTTATTTATTTTTATAATTGTTTTGTTATATTGTTTTTTTACTCATACTTTTTACGCTCGGTTGGCGTTCTTGTCCTCTTGAAGGATTGACTTAACCGATTCAAATTCAGATTCGTACAATAAGGGAAACTGAAAGTACAGTGGTAATTTTCTTTCAGCTACAGTAAACCTTTGTTTTGTACATTTTGTTTGAAGAGTAGTTTTTTTAATCAAAAATACAACTTTTGTAGTTCTAGAATACAGTTTAGTGATCCTAAAGGTTGGCAGGTCTGCACTTGACTACATATTACATACATCACCATGCAGATAAAGATTTATGAATGTTATGATGTTTACTTTATTTTCCATGACATGATAAAGAATTATAATTCTAAAACAAAAATATATAATATGATTTTTTTCAAATTCCTTTACCTCACAGACAGTTTTCAGATGAATACAAACCGTATGAAAATAAAACTGACATACATAAAACATTTCTCTACAAATACACAATCGCTCCAGTCATTGAATGGGTATCTTTTATTTTGGTCAACATTATCTTTATGCAATAGCTTACAAATTTTAGCAGTTTCCAGGGTACTGTCAATTTTAAATTTCATTCTAAAGACTGGTACAGTATGTAAGGATTTCATTATTTTGTCTCAAACTTCCAAATCTGGTTGGGCAACGCATCTGGTACTTAATATTGAGGTTGTCCATATTCCATGTGAGATCATTGACACCACATAAATTGTCTACAAAAGAGAGTTATACAAAACTGAATGTTACTTCAACATTTAAAAATATCAGTTATTTCACACAAATTAGAATTTAAGGAATTTGATTGCATACAGAACTGTGCTGCAAGACTGGTCACACGTTGTAAACCATTCACTCATGCAACTCCAATCCTTCACAACATAACACTGGCTCACTGTTAAATTGCGCATCAACTTCAAAGTTCTTCTGTTAACATTCAAATGTGTCCACAACCTTGCTCCCACTTACAGGATCTTATCCACATTTACACTCTTACTCTCCGTCTACGCTCTAGTTTTAAGTTATCGCTCGTACCTCCTGTTTCTACAAAGTCATATGGTCATCATTCGTTTCAATCTTCAGCTGCTTTTATCTGGAACAATCTACCAGCACATTAAAGAGGCTCAAACTGTATCTAACTTTAAATCATTGTTAAAAACACATATTTTCTCACTTCTACAAGTTGTTTCGCTATTTTTTCCCTCTTTCATTTTATTTTTATTTTTTTCTTCAGCGCAATGAGACTTTAGTGTGTGTTGTGTTTATAAGAACTGTGTATTATTATTATTAGTTAATTTTTCTATACATAAGACCCCCGACATCAAAATCCTGGCACCGCCACTGATCAGCCTTGCCAATTCAAAACAGTGAGTAACAGTGAAGATAATGGAACTTTTTCTAGCAAGAACAGTTATTCAATGTATACTATACCTGAAATAGGCCATTGATAAAATATTTGGGTGAATTTATGCAGTTTTGATTTTTATTGGAATATCTGATAACAGTGTACTCAAAAAGTACATGAGTGGCAGATTGCTTTCTAGTGTTGTTTCATATATAAAATAAGGTACCCGTTTTCATTAAGGAGCCAAAGTTTGATGTTTTATTAAAACTAATTTTCATACTTTGTTACAATTTCTGTCATAACAATTTGATTGCACTCAACAACACTACAGCAGTATTAAAAGAATCAGCATCATGAAATAAAATGGTGTGTCTTTTATCATCTTCATATCAGAACTTGCTTCAAATTCACCAAAAACCGTTTCACCTTCTTCTACTGTACTTCACCATCTGCTCTCATTAAGGATTATCATAGGATTAATATCACATGATACCACGTTAATCTTATGCATGCTCTCATTTAGAATTTATATCATATGATACCACTTTATTCTTATGCATGCTTTCATTTAGGATTAATATCATATGATACCACTTTAATCCTATGCATGCTTTCATTTAGGATTAATATCATATGATACCACTTTAATCCTATGCATGCTTTCATTTAGGATTAATATCATATGATACCACTTTAATCCTATGCATGCTTTCATTTAGGATTAATATCATATGATACCACTTTAATCCTATGCATGCTTTCATTTAGGATTAATATCATATGATACCACTTTATTCTTATGCATGCTTTCATTTAGGATTAATATCATATGATACCACTTTAATCTTATGCATGCTTTTATTTAGGATTAATATCATATGGTACCACTTTAATCTTATGCATGCTTTTATTTAGGATTAATATCATATGATACCACTTAAATCCTATGCATGCTTACAAATTTCCAAAAATTGTAACAATATTTCCATTCCAAAACTTTTACCAAATAATTTTCCAACATTTTTCCAATACAGTCCTTTTCCGATAATTACCATTAGTCCACCCCTGGCACCGAAAGCTGAATACACCATTGCATATGACGCCACTTCAATGACCACTTAAAAAATATTTATAATTGTACACATACCAATCTCTGACTTGCATCTTTCCAAAAAATATTTTAGATAAAGAACTTTCATGAAAGTTTTGTACTACTTTACTAACTTTGGGCATGTTTGCGTTTAATGTACTTTATTGTGGTGGTGGTGTTCTGGCAGTATGAGGTGACCCTAACCCTTCTTCACCTGTCATTTTGATTATTTGATTGGGCCTATGTTACTGTACTTAGGAATATACTAATAAGTGTATTTAAAATATATTAATATACAAATCACAATCCTGAAGTGATAAGGAATAATGAGGTCATTGTAGGTTTTCAATTGTGGCCCATCCTGGATAGGGGAGTGAGTTGCATATTAAAATAAATTGATACTAGACCTAATTTTTTTGTAAGATGTATTCTTGTTTTTAAGAACTAGTCTGCTTTGTGTAAAAAAAAAAGTAAAAATAACTAGGTCTAAGTTAAAGGCAACTACCTCTTCTAACAATTTATGTTTTACACCGTCAGACTCGTATGCAGTGGCACCCTATCTATACTGGAGAACCCCCTCTCCCCACCCACCCTCACGAGATCACTTTGCCCTACGAGATCTCTTAGCCTCCTCCCCACCTTCCCCAAATAAACCCCCCCCCCACCCACCCTCACGAGATCACTTTGCCCTACGAGATCTCTTAGCCTCCTCCCCCACCTTCCCCAAATAATTTTGTAAAGTGACATTTTGTTTGATTGATAGGGCTCGTCCCTATAATAATTTCAAACATTCGTGTATTGAGTTTTGATGTTACTTGTTAAACCTATAGGCACAAGCCCCAAATAATGACTCGAAGATGCAAACTCGTGGAATAGGGATACATTACACATTGCGGAGTTAGGCTGTTTAGTGAGACAGTAAAGGTCTCCACTCTCGATTCAATTTGAGAATAATATTCGGAGCTTAATTTTCTCTATGGACACTAAATATGACTTAAGCATTAGAAATGATTATCTTCTGAAGTATTTAAAAATATTGAGTTAAAGAAAATTAGCACAACTTATTTGCTTTTACTGTCCGCTTACTCAGGAAACTATTGGTCTGCTGTTGAAAAAGTTTGTTTTTAAAGGTACGACGACTGAAACAAATCTGGCACAAAAAGTTAGTGTGTGAGTTAATGGGAGTGAAGTTAAAGTTTGGTATCTACCTTATTATATATCTTTGGGTCACCAAGAAATCAAATGCTTATCTAGCACGCAACGGTATAGCAATGTTCTGGATAATATCAATATTCAAGTAATGTTTCCCCTCACGTCGTCTGTGGGCTATGGAGATATGCAGTTTATCGATCTGTTGTAGGGGATATCTGTGAAATTCGCAAAAGCGAGCGCCCTCACTTTTTGGTCCAGTGCTCCTTTCGAATTTAGAAACTGAAATCAAAGGAAAATTAGAATACGTTTTTATCATGAAATTTTGGGAGAGCATTAGATGCTGTTTCGCATCTAAAACAAAAGTTAGTAGTAATAATTTTGAAACCAGAAAATGTATTTTTCAGTGATTCAATTTTGATAAGCTACAACAACAATTATACATTTAGGAAGTATATGAAGTCGATCCTTTTCAAGTATATTTTCTTACGTCATTTTCAACAACCTTGTGATGTGTTTAATAATATTCAATATGTTCTTAACGAAACGGTATATCAAAATAACTTTTTTCATACTTCAAGTTGTCCGTCATGTCAGTATGGGAGTATGCCTATTATTAGGGACATCAATGTTCCTAAAAAATATGAAAATTTTGCTAATGGAAGCTGCCATTTTGTGATATTTCCCATGATTCTTTGCTATCCTAACCTTAAAGCCGTATATCAAAATACTTTTTTCCATACTTCAAGTTGTCTGTCATGTCAATACGGGAGCATGCCTATTATTGGGAACATCAATGTTCCTCAAAATGGGAACATTTTGCTACATGGGAGCTGCCATTTTGTGATTCTTTGCTATCCTAAAGTTAAAGCCTTATGCAACATATGTTATTGATATATGTTACATATTTCAAATTTGAAATAGTCTGGGAAAAATATCTTTGCTAGAAGAAACTTAAAACTCATGAAAATACCTAAAACACTATCATGGCTAAAAAAAATCCACTTGCTATTTGATATGTTCACCACGCCGTTTTCGAAATATTAGAAAAAAATAGACAATAGGGCTAGACTTTTAAGGTGCGAAACGGCCATTTTTCAAAATTCAAATGTTTTTCAACATAATTATTTATTAGAAACTATGACATTTTATCGCAACAGCTGAACAACATGGCTACATGACTTCAATAATCTCGTGTGTTATAAATCTTCATATTAATAGGCATGCTTCCGGACTGCATGTCCGTATATCTTATCTGCATTTGTGACCGCTGTAATAGAAGAATGTATTTCAATTATTAACATTCAAAAAAAGTGTAAAACAAATGTGTACCTTTTGTCATTCTACAGGAGTTGGAGATCATTCTAAACATGGTTCGTTTCAAACCAGTTTCCAAACGAAGAAGGAACAACAGAACGATAAACCTTCCCGGGTACAGAGTGCGCCGACAAGCTTCCCAGAGGAAAAATTGCTCATTCAATGTTCAAGAATTAGTTGAATACGATGGAAGATGTTATTACGGGTTTGGCAATATACCCACATGTAGATCAGGGAACAGGATCACTTTTGTTCCAGAGAGTGTATGTCCTGCGAGGAGAGGATAACTGAGACCAACATCATGAACGTAACTTTTTCAGCAGCTCATTGTGCATTCGCTGGTTCATATGCGTTCTGTTAGTAAAGATTTATACTAGTGGTGTATTCAGCGCGGGTCAAGGAGGAACATCCCCTGACCCAGTAGGGCAACTCACCCTCCCCACCCCTCCCCATCCCCTCCCATCTCCCATACATACCCTGTTAAATTTAAGTTGCGGGATATACCAGAATGCATTATGCAATACATATTCGGGCAAAGAACTATACAAAATGAATACCGTATTCAACGTGATAAGCGCCCATGCTCTAATAAATGTCCACCCAACATTTTCTTGCGCCGGTAACATATCCCAACTTGAGCATCAATAGATGTTATTTCTTTAATATGAATTGTTTCTAAGTTTAATATGGTATATGTAAAATTGGTAACGTACGGTGGGGCTCTTTTCGAAT
Organism: Chiridota heheva; assembly: GCA_020152595.1. NCBI lineage: Eukaryota > Metazoa > Echinodermata > Holothuroidea > Apodida > Chiridotidae > Chiridota > Chiridota heheva. The sequence continues at coordinate 294,262 of JAIGNY010000936.1, forward strand.
ATCCTGGATCTATTCATGTTTTGAACAGCTGTGTAATAACTATGGCTTATAAAGTGGGGGCCATGAACAAGAAATTCCACGGGCCCACATTGGATCACGGAGGCCATGGGCATGGGTGCTTATAATGGAGAAAATTAGGCAGTACAAAGCGCTCTGAGCGTTTATTGCGTTAAATACGGTATGTAAGTTTAAATTTCACCCAAATTAGATATCACCCAAGAATTATCCAAATACTGCCCGCCCCCTTCTCCCTCCCCTCCCCTTCTTTTCACACACACACACATCTCCCCATCGCTCCAAAAGCTAAATACACCACTAACATCAACGGAAACGTGACAAATGTTTAAACACAAATATCCTCGAAAACGAATTAGCTACCGGTAGAAGATAGAGAGCAGAAGATGTTTTTTATGTACCAGAAGCTATCAAGGTATAGGAGCTTGAGACGATACGGACACTTGAAAGAACAACGAACAAAAGCTACCATTCTTAATTTATTTGAAAGGCACTTAAGATGGATGGTACTTCAAAGATAAACATAATATTACATTGAGGGCAATTAAAATATTTCTTATTATTAATTCAAAACAACATTTTTATTGAGCAGATTTACAGGTATCAAATATGGAAATTTTCAAGAGAATATTTTGAAAGGAAAATACAGCGAACTAAAACAGCGTGATCCATATAAAGGATGACGAAATTAGTGACAAAAGAATGTAATTTGACTAAAGATGAATGGAATCTTGTCGATGCTTTGTGTTGAAGATAATGACAATTATTTTCTTTACTCAGGAAAAAACTTTCTGATATTAACTACAGATATTTCTCCTAATTGATAGATTTTGCCGCATGTTATAAGTGGCATGGACAGGAAAAAGCAGCATTTACTTAACGATTTTTTATGTCTGTATGATGTTAAATGTGTTTACATTTCGTTAGGCCTGAAATGACTGTTTTTGCACCTACCTCTCAAATGAGTATATACATACTGCATGTTCAGACTCCACTATGTATATAGGCCTACCGTGGTACCTTACAACTGACCAGCTTCACGTATATTCGGTTTTATGTTTGATTTATCTTTTACAAAGATTAAACCAACGACTAGAAACACCTTGTGTCACATGGCATTCTCATGTAAATATTAACTTATCATTTAAGTATGTAAAAAGGAAACTTAAATTATAATCTACCTCCGAGAATCATTATTAGTAACCTTTTTTTGATGAATGGAGACTTTCATCGTATATTTGTAACAAAATCTACTTATTTATTGTTTTCTTACAATACCACGAGATGTAATGTACGTTATTTATTGTGTTCTTAAGAGATGTGGTTGTAAACAACATACTAACAAGAGCATAGGAGAATGAAATCTATTATGACTTTTGTCACCTTGATTATAAATGAATTTTGAGACGAAAGGTATTGACAATTTGTTTTCGAATAAAACTCAAAAACCATGACTTAATGAAATACTTATATTGCGTCTTTCTTCATTTTGACATTTGTATACTTATTGCGTCTTTCTTCATTTTGACATTTTTATACGTATTGCTTGCGTCTTTCTTCATTTTGACATTTTTTCGGCAGTTTTCTGGGATCGAATAAACGGGGGTATCCTTGATATGATAGAGAATATAATTTTTTTTATGGTAAATGAAACACTTTTGACCCCCATTCTTCACGGTAGTTGTATTTTCTTTAATGAACATGGAGGTTGCAAAAACTTATGCTCAATGGAAGAACATATTTTACGAGCCATGTAGCTGCCATTTACTCGAGGCTATTCTCTTTAAACTCTTATGGTGCATATGACCTACCTGATATACATTTCCAGGAAGAAAACATGGAACAACAATAATTTAGACATACATATTCAGTTGCGTATGGACTGATAGGTATCATTCACCGAGTTCAATATTCCTTTGGACATTCATGGAAGTCAGTTAATCTGTCTATACGAGAACCTACTTAATAGTCTCCGGACTTTAAATAAACCAAACTTTAATGATGAAGGAGAAAAGAAAAAACCTCCCCCAAATCAATGACGCATGCAACACGGGGTCAAGAAGTGCCCTCCAACTACGGGGTCAAAGGGCAAGAAATGTGCTCTTTCTGAATTCTGCATTGCGTGGTAAATATCCTTTTTATGCATCGACATGCTCATTTTATGATAATTAGGCAAATTATTCCTGTTTTTGGTAGCATTTTACACCAAAAGTCTTTTGCTTTTCAAAATTATTGTGCACAGAAACGGGAAAATCATACAAAATTGAGGGAGTAATTTTCACCAGCTGACCAGTGTGTGTCCATCAAAACAAACTGCCCTTTCGTGCAGTCATCAAACATCGAGCCCTGCCCCACCCCTCTCTGTACTCATTAGCAGTAACATTCTTAGTCTAAATGAACATTCAGCAATTTATATTTTTTTTGAAAGTCTTAAAAGATGATTATTGTAATATGAGCAAACGAGTGTCTGAATTTTGAAAATAACACTTGTAGTGGCTGTGTGTAGTATGAATGATTGAACAGCTCTTGAAAATAGCACGTGTTGTGTGGTTATGTATAGTATGAATGATTGAACAGCTTTTGAAAACAGCACTTGTAGTATGGCTGTGTGTAGTATGAATGGTTGAACAGCTTTTGAAAATAGCACTTGTAGTGTGACTGTGTGTAGTATGAATGGTTGAACACCCCTTAAGAATAGCACTTGGCTGTGTGTAGTGAACAGCTCTTGAAAATAGCACTTGTAGTGTGGCTGTGAGTAGTATGAATGGTTGAACAGCTCCTGGAAATAGCACTTGTAGTGTGGCTGTGTGTTGTATGAATGGTTGAGCAGCTCTTGAAAATAGCACTTGTAGTGCGGCTGTGTGTAGTATGATTGGTTGAACAGCTCTTGATAATAGCACATGTAGTGTGGCTGTGTGTATAGTATGAATGATTGAATAGCTTTTGAAAATAGCACTTGTAGTGTGACTGTGTAGTACGAAAGATTAAACAGCTCTTGAAAATAACACTTGTAGTATGAATGCTTGAACAGCACTTGAAAATAGCACTTGTAGTGTGGCTGTGTAGTATGAATGATTGAACAGCTTTTGAAAATAGCACTTGTAGTGTGGCTGTGTAGTATGAATGATTGAACAGCTCTTGAAAATGGATGGCTTGAGTATGAATGGTGGCTGTGTAGTATGGATGGTTGAAGAGCTTTTGAAAAAAACACTTGTAGTCAGTAGTGCGGCTGTGTGTAGTATGAATGGTTGAACAGCTTTTAAAAATAGCACTTGTAGTGTGGCGGTATGTAAGTATGAATGGTTAAACAGCTCTTGAAAATAGCACTTGTAGTGTTGATGTGTGTAGTATGAATGGTTGAACAGCATTTGAAAATAACACTTGTAGTGTGGCTGTGTGTAGTATGAGTGATTGAACAGCTCTTGAAAATAACACTTGTAGTGTGGCTGTGTGTAGTATGAATGGTTTAACAGCTCTTGAAAATAGCACTTGTACTATGGCTGTGTGTAGTATGAATGATTGAACAGCTCTTGAAAATAGCACTTGTAGTGTGACTGTGTAGTATGAATAGTTGAACACCCCTTGAAAATAGCACTTGTAGTGTGGCTGTGTGTAGTGAACAGCTCTTGAAAATAGCACTTGTAGTGTGGCTGTGAGTAGTATGAATGGTTGAACAGCTCCTGGAAATAGCACTTGTAGTGTGGCTGTGTGTAGTATGAATGGTTGAGCAGCTCTTGAAAATAGCACTTGTAGTGCGGCTGTGTGTAGTATGATTGGTTGAACAGCTCTTGATAATAGCACTTGTAGTATGGCTGTGTGCATAGCATGAATGATTGAATAGCTTTTGAAAATAGCACTTGTAGTGTGACTGTGTAGTATGAATGATTGGACAGCTTTTGAAAATAACACTTGTAGTATGAATGGTTGAATAGCTCTTGAAAATAGCACTTGTAGTGTGGCTGTGTAGTATTAATGGTTGAACAGCTTTTGAAAATAGCACTTGTAGTGTGGCTGTGTGGTATAAATGATTGAGCAGCTCTTGAAAATAGCACTTGTAGTGTGGCTGTGTAGTATGAATGATTGAACAGCTCTTGAAAATAGCACTTGTAGTGTGGCTGTGTAGTATGAATGGTGGCTGTGTAGTATGGATGGTTGAAGAGCTTTTGAAAATAACACTTGTAGTCAGTAGTGTGGCTGTGTGTAATATGAATGGTTGAACAGCTTTTGAAAATAGCACTTGTAGTGTGGCGGTATGTAGTATGAATGGTTAAACAGCTCTTGAAAATAGCACTTGTAGTGTTGATGTGTGTAGTATGAATGGTTGAACAGCTTTTGAAAATAACACTTGTAGTGTGGCTGTGTGTAGTATGAATGATTGAACAGCTTTTGAAAATAGCACTTGTAGTGTGGCTGTGTGTAGTATGAATGGTTAAACAGCTCTTGAAAATAGCACTTGTAGTGTGGCTGTGTGTTGTATGAATGGTTGAGCAGCTCTTGAAAATAGCACTTGTAGTGCGGCTGTGTGTAGTATTAATGCTTGAACAGTTCCTGGAAATAGCACTTTTAGTGTGGCTGTGTGTAGTATGAATGGTTGAGCAGCTCTTGAAAATAGCACTTGTAGTGTTGATGTGTGTAGTATGAATGGTTGAACAGCTTTTGAAAATAGCACTTGTAGTGTGACTGTGTGTAGTATGAATGATTGAACAGCTTTTGAAAATAGCACTTGTAGTGTGGCTGTGTGTAGTATGAATGGTTAAACAATTCTTGAAAAAATAGCACTTGTAGTGTTGATGTGTGTAATATGAATGATTGAAGAGCTTTTAAAAATAGCACTTGTAGTGTGGCTGTGTGTAGTATGAATGGTTGAGCAGCTCTTGAAAATAGCATTGTAGTGTGGCTGTGTGTAATGTGAATTGTTGAACACCTCAAAATCTTCATACTGTGTTTTTTATTTCTCTTCTGCTACTAAAAATAATGGAAAATTATATTCCTGTTAGAATTTGATTTGGGTTATGGTAAAGACTCGACAACTTATATTCAAAATATTCAACACCTCTTCGAAAATGAAGGATTTACAAAAGAAAATACCAAGCTTCACCCTGGTATTTCATAACAAAGCGAAAATGCGTCCAGCAGTTGAATGGTCGAAGTACTGAAAAATCGCGTTTGGGAAAACTGGTAAAATGAGTTTGAAATGGTGTATTGTCAAATAAAGTTTAAACATATATATTTAAAAATAGAGTTTATATAGCGTATAGCTTGAATTGAATACATGTCAAAAATGTTCAATTTATATTTTAAAACTGGGAGGTTTAACATGGATGATGTAAACTGAATAATTATACCTATGTGGTTTAATAAAAAGAATAATGGTTTCATAAAAAGATACATTGCGGAAGTGACAGGTTTTCAATTGACCTTTGATTCAGAATAGTGTTATATCATGAAGCCATTTTCCGATAACTTACAAATAAAGACCAAACACCTCCAATCGAGATACATCTTAATGTAATCATCAAAGAACCAGTGACTTGATTTTATTGTTTTGATAGAACATCACCAATTTCGAAATATTTCCAGAAGCAATAGCCTATGATATAAGTTATAACTACTTTAATCGGCAAGACTGTTCAAAACTTACGTTATACCGTACCTTTTTTGGTTTCTTACCTTTCAAAGGATTTACATCACTCGTCCTCTTTTAAACAAAAGTTTATCCCGCATCATCACCGCAAACAACTATCAACCCTAAATTTATTGTCCATTGGATAAAGAGATTTTCCTGTTTAATCAAGAATGTATGAACAATTGTTCCTCAAAAGCAATGTTCGATAATTAATGATTACCAAAGTTGCAAGAACACCCTTTCTTTTGAGGTGGTGTTGTTGGTTTTGTTTTTTAAGGTGTGACTAACCATTCTCAGACCGCCCTCTTGGATCTTGTTATGGTATGTTCATACATCACAAATTTGCATAAAATGCTTTTTAACCGCTTTTGATGATTTTTCGCTCCTTTTTGATAGATGTAAAAGCATTTTAGCTAAAGTTCGGACCACGAAATATCTCAATATATCAACTCTTACTGTTTTACGAGCAGTTGTATAAAGAGAAGAAATGTTTTCCCTTGAAAAAAATGAGTTCAATTTTAATGTTATCTTTATCTTTATTCTCAACATTTTCACTCAAACGGCGATATACGGTCATAAAGCTCGGTAATCAGCGAAGTTGAACCCCATAGCAAACTTCTACAAATTCTTCTATTATCACTTCTACTATTATCGTACATTAATGTTACGTCCGTAAATGACGAACAATGGGCTGAATATGGACAATTTGATAGAGATATTTACCCCTTCCATTAAAATTCGTTGCCGATAGGGGATATAATTCATAACAGAAGAGTGATAGCATTTTGCAATTTTTATAAATAAATATTGAAACGACTAAAATCACTTAAATCTCGTATGACGTCATATTGGTACGCGGGCTAGCAGACGACATAATTCTCGGCACAGTGTGTACGTAAACTTCATAGAGCAATTAAAAAGCATTCGAAAATCTGAAATATTAATACTTTTATTTAAAAAATAACATGCATCATGCCTATATGTGTTATTGTGGGTGCAATAATGTCCATAATGTCGGAATTACATATCATAATTTATCTACAACGGCAAAATATCGCCGTTTTGCAGGCGAAGTTTGTACTTAACTTTACACCACCACTACCCTGCAGTAGAGATAAGGAGCCCTAGGCCTGTCACGTACGGCAAAAATGTATAATGCAACATGAAAGGGGAATACTTTAATTTAGCTTGGATTGATTGAATATGTATCATTGAAAACAAATTATCTTCAAACATCGAAATTGCACACAATTTTGAAAACAGAGAAAACTACCGGGAAATCTAAGGTTAATTTCTTATGATCCTAACGCTTATTAGTATCAGTTCCACGAAAATTTCGACTGAGTGAAATAATGCATACCGATACTTGTGATTTTTATGTGAGCCCAAAAAAAACATTCAGTTTTAACCGGAATAGATTTTGAGTACTAAAGATTTATATCATGTTAGTTTTTTCCAATCTTCGGAAACTATAATTTCTTTCGAAGGAGCTGATGAAAGCCGTGGTTGAAGTGGCTGATGAGGGTGGTGTGTGTGTGTGTGTATGTGGATGAAAAAGTGGTTAAATGAGGGTGGCGTAGGGGAGGGGGTCAGTGGTGATCTCGGCTCATGCCTGGAAAATTACGACTGGTCATTGAAAGCACTTTGAATACATTATACATTATTACTATTTAGGGACCTATAAACTTGTTTTTGCTGAAAAATTTAACAATTATTCGATATCCAAAATTTAAATTGGATATCATTCTCCAAGATGAAGAATCAATTCAATAATGACGCCCACAATGGGTGTGGGACTTTAGTATAGGAAATACCTTCCTGACCTGACGAAGCAAACAATAAGCAAAAACAAAAATTGTAAAGTGGTTTACAGTGTAAGGAATATGAGCAGATGGGAAAAGCATATTCTTGTAAAGTGATTTAGAGTATTAGGTCTATTAGCATGTTAACAAAGTATGTTTGTGTTAAGTTATTCAGAGTGCAATGTACATAAGCAGATGCGATAAACATCTTATTTTAAAGTGATTTAGAGTGTAAGGTACATAAGCATGTGGACAAAGCATGTTCTTCTCAAGTGATTTAGAGTTTAAGGTACATGAGCAGATGGGCATAGCTTATTCTTGTAAAGAAATTTAGAGTGTAAGATACATGGGCAGATGGGCAAAGCATGTTCATGTAAAGTAATTTAGAGTGTAAGGTACATAAGCAGATGGGCAAAGCATATTCTTGAAAAGTAATTTAGAGTGTAAGGTACATAAGCAGATGGGAAAAGCATATTCTTGTAAAGTGATTTAGAGTGTAAGGTAGATAAGCATGTGGGCAAATCATGTTCTTGTAAAGTGATTTAGAATGTAAGGTTCATGAGCAGATGGGCAAAGCTTGTTCTTGTAAAGTAATTTAGAGTGTAAGATACACAAGCAGATTGGCAAAGCATGTTCTTGTAAAGTGATTGACGGTGTTAAGTACATAAGCATGTGGGCAAAGCTTTTTCTTGTAAAGTGATATAGAGTGTAAGATTCATGATCAGATGGGCAAGGCATGATTTTGTAAAGTGATTTAAAGTGTAGGATTTTTTAACGTATTGGCAAAGCTTGTGCTTGTAAAAGATTTAGAGTGTAAGGTACGTAGACAGATGGGTAAAGCAAGCATGTTCTTGAAAAGTGAATTAGAGTGTAAGGTATATATGCAGATGGGCAAATCATGTTCTTGTAAAGTGAATTAGAGTGTAAGGTACATATGCAGATGGGCAAAGCATGTTCTTGTACGGTGATTCAGAGTGTAAGATACATGAGTAGATGGAAAAGCATATTCGTGTAAAGTGATTTAGAGTGTTAGGTACATAAGCATGTTGGCAAAGAATGATCTTGTTAAGTGATTTAGAGCAAGGTCCATGACCATGTGGGAAAAGTAAGTTCTTGTAAATTATTTAGAGTGTAAGGTACATGATCAGATGGGCAAGGCATGTTCTTGTAAAGTGATTTAGAGAGTAGGGTTATTCAAAAGATTGGCAAAGCATGATCTTGTAAAGAGATTTAGAGTGTAAGGTACGTAAGCAGATGGGTAAAGCAAGCATGTTCTTGTAAGTAATTTAGAGCGTACGGTACATGAGCAGATCGATAAATTATGTTCTTGTAAAGTGAATTAGAGTGTAAGGTACATGAGCAGATGGGCAAAGCATGTTCTTGTAAAGTGATTTAGAGTGTAAGGTACATGAGTAGATGGGCAAAGCATGTTCTTGTAAAGTGATTTAGAGTGTAAGGTACATGAGCAGATGGGCAAAGCATGTTCTTGTAAAATGATTTAGAGCGCAAGGTTCATGAGCATGTAGGAAGAACATGTTCTTGTGAAGTGATTTGGAGTGTTATGTACATAAGCATGTGAACAAAGCATGTTCTTGTCAAATGGTTTAGAGTGTAGGGTTTTTTCAACAGATGCGCAAAGCTTGTGCTTGTAAAGAGATTTAGAGTGTATGGTACGTAAGCAGATGGGTAAAGCAAGCATGTTCTTGTAACTGATTTAGAGTGCACGGTACATGAGCAGATGGGCAAAGCTTATTCTTGTAAAGTGAATTAGAGTGTAAGGTACATATGCAGATGGGCAAAACCTGTTCTTGTAAAGTGAATTAGAGTGTAAGGTACATATGCAAATGGGAAACCCATGTTCTTGTAAAGTGATTTAGAGTGTAAAGTACATATGCAAATGGGCAAAGCTTGTTCTTAGAAAAGGATTTTGAGTGTAAGGTACATATGCAGATGGGCAAAGCTTGTTCTTGTAAAGTGATTTAGAATGTAAGGTACATGTGCAGATGCGCAAACCATGTTGTTTTAAAGTAATTTAGAACCAAGGTACATAAGCAGATGGGTAAAGCATGTTCTTGTAAAGTGACTTAGACTGCAAGGAACATAAGCATGTGGGCAAAGCATGTTCTTGTAAGTGATTTAGAGTGTAAGGTACATACAGATGGTCAAATTTAGCATGTTCTTGTAAAGTGATTAAGGGTGAGGTACATGAGCAGATAGGCAGACCATGTTCCTGTAAAGTGATTTAGAGTGTAAGGTACATGAGCAGCTGAGCAAAGCATGTTCTTGTAAAGTGACTTAGACTGCAAGGAACATAAGCATGTGGGCAAAGCATGTTCTTGTAAGTGATTTAGAGTGTAAGGTACATACGCATGTGGTCAAATTTAGCATGTTCTTGTAAAGTGATTAAGGGTGTAAGGTACATAAGCAGATAGGCAGACCATGTTCCTGTAAAGTGATTTAGAGTGTAAGGTACATGAGCAGATGGACAAAGCATGTTATTGTGAAGTGATTTAGAGCGTAAGGCTCATGAGCATGTGGGAATAGCATGTTCCTGTAAAGTGATTTAGAATGTAAGGTACATGAGCAGCTGGGTAAAGCATGTTCTTGTAAAGTGATTTAGAGTGTAAGGTACATGAGCATGTGGCCAAGGTATGTTTTTTGAATTATCTAGAGTGTAAAGTACGTTATCAGATGGGCAAGGCATGTTCTTGTAAAGTGATTTAGAGTGTTATGTACATAAGCAGATGGGAACAAAGAATGTTCTTGTAAAGAAATTTAGAGTGCAAGGTACATGAGCAGATGCGCAAACCATGTTATTTTAAAGTAATTTGGAATGCAAGGTACATAAGCAGCTGGGTAAAGCATGTTCTTGTAAAGTGATTTAGAGTGTAAGGTACATGAGCAGATAGGCAACGCATTTTCTTGTAAAGTGATTTAGAGTGTAAGGTACATACACGTGTCAAATTTAACATAATTTTGTAAAGTGATTAAGGGTGTAAGGTACATGAGCAGATAGGCAGACCATGTTCTTGTGAAGTGATTTAGAGTGTAAGGTTCATAAGCATGTGGGCAAAACATGTTCTTGTAAAGTGATTTAGAGCGTAAGGTTCATGAGCATGTGCGCAGAACATGTTCTTGTAAAGTGATTTAGAGTGTAAGGTTCATGAGCATGTGGGCGAAGCATGTTCTTGTAAAGTAATTGACAGTGTTATGTACATAAGCATGTGAACAAAGCATGTTCTTCTCAAGTGATTTAGAGTGTAGGGTTTTTCAACAAATGGCCAAAGCTTGTGCTTGTAAAGTGATTTAGAGTGTACGGTACATGAGCAGATGGGTAAAGCATGTTCTTGTAAAGTGATTTAGACTTTAAGATACATAAGCAGATGGGTAATTTCGAATTACGAACTAGGAAATAACGATAAAAGAACAGGTATATAGGGATCGACGAATTAGGAAATAGGCAATATCGAATTAGGTACTAGGAAATAACGAGAAAAGAACAAATATATAGCAAGAGACGAATTGGGAAATAGTCAATATCGAATGACGAACTAGGAAATAACGATAAAAGAAGCATTATAGGAACGAATACCCGAATAAAGAAATAGTGAATTTCGAATTAGGAACGAAGAAATAATGATAAAAGAACAAGTATATTGGGAGCAACGTATTAGGAAATAAGCAATATCAAATTTGGAAGTAGGAAATAACGATAAAAGAATAGGTATATAGCGAGCAACCAACTAGGAAATAATAAATATCGAATTAGAAACTAAGAAATATAACGACGAATACAAAAATAGTCAATTTCGAATTACAAACTAGGAAATAACGATAAAAGAACAGGTATATGGCGAGCAACGAATTAGGAAATAAGCTTTATCGATTTATGAACTAGGAAAAAAACAATAAAAGAACAGCAATATAAGGAGCAACGAATTAGGAAATAGTAAATACCAAATTCGGGACTAGAAAATAACGATAAAAGAATATTATAGGAGCGACGAATAAAGAAATAGTCAATTTCGAAATCTGAACTAGGAAATAACGATAAAAGAGCAGATATATAGGGAGCAACGTATAAGGAAATAGTCGATTTTGAATTATGAACTTGGAAATAACGATAAACCTGTAAACACTTAACAGAACAGGTGTATAGCGAGCGACAAGTATGAAAATGATCAATATCGAAGTAGTAATTAGGAAATGACAAGAGATCAGATATATAGGGAACAACGAATTAGGAAATAGTCAATTTCGAATTAGTAACTACGAAATAACGATAAAAGAACGGGCATATAGCGAGCGACGATTAAGGAAATAGTCAATATCGAATTAGGAAGTAGGAAATAAAGATAAAAGATCAGATATATAGGCAGGAACGAATTAGGAAATAATCAATATTGAATTAGGAACTAGGTAATAACGATAAAAGAACAGGTATATTGCGAGCGACAAATATAAAACAAATAGTCAATATCGATTTAGGAACTAGGAAAACACGATCAACAGATAAAAGAACAGGTATATAGCGAGCGACGTATAGGGAAATAGTCATTTTCGAATGAGGAACTAGAAAATAACAATAAAAGAACAGCAATATAAGGATCAACGAATTAGGAAATAGTCAATGTCGAATTAGGAACTAGAAAACAACGATAAAAGAAGCATTATAGGAGCGACGAATCAATAAATAGTCAATTTCGAATTAGGAACTAGGAAAATAACGATAAAAGAACAAGTATATAGGAGCAACGAATTAGGAAATAATTAACATCGAATTAGGAACTAGGAACTGGCGAATTAGGAAACGGCGAACTAGGAACTAGGAACCTACCTCACACACCCGCGTTAGGTACATAAGCAGACCGGCAAAGCATGTTGCTGAAAGTATATGTTGTACCCCATCTCAATAATCAAACAATAATCAAATGTTTCCAATATTTTAAAAGAAAGCAATTAATTTTCAGAGAAAAACATTCAAAAATATATATATATATATATATATATATATATATATATATATATATATATATATATATATATATATATATATATATATATATATATATATATATATATATATATATATACATATATATATATATATATATATATATATATATATATATATATGTATATATGTATATATGTATATATATATATATATATATATATATATATATATATATATATATATATTTATGTATATATATATATATATATATATATATATATATATATATATATATATATATATATATATATATATATATATGTATATATATATATATATATATATATATATATATATATATATATATATATACATAATATATATAAATATATATATATATATGTATATATATATAAATATATATATATATATATATATATATATATATATATATATATATATATATATATATATATATATATATATATATATATATATATATATATATATATATATATGTATATATATATATATATATATATATATATATATATATATATATATAAATATATATATATATATATTTATATATATATATATATATATATATATATATATATATATATATATATATATATATATATATATATATATATATATATATATATACATATATATATATATATATATATATATTTATCTATATATCTATATATATATATATATATATATATATATATATATATATATATATATATATATATATATATATATATATATATATATATATATATATATATATATATACAAATACATATATATCTTAGATATGCAATTAT
>JAIGNY010000936.1:312500-317500 GCA_020152595.1 Chiridota heheva
TTTTGTTTTTATTAAGCCTTGAGACATTGTATTGCCACCAGCCCTCCAGACGTTTCCAGAATTTTGGAGCAGATGGATTCACCTTGCTGTATGACAAGACCTAGATTCTGTAGAGGTAGGCAGAACGCTTCTGCAATATGCTAAATTGTCCGTCATCTACCAACAGTCCGGTTTGTACCCCCGATCGGGAGAACAGTTTTGTTCTCCCCGATCGGGGGATCCTTTACAGAAGTATTCCACAATGCATCTATCCAAATTCAAAGTTTGTACAGGAATAACTTAAGAATCAGACACACTTCGAGCGCGGAGAACTCAACCACTGCGGAGGGTTCAAATTTGTCTTCACGATTTTAAATAAAGGCATATGAATTATCTTTTCATCGTGCGCTTTTAAAATTTACCATGCTGTTTTCGAAAAATTTAAAGAAAAGTGATGAATTTGTATTATGTGTTACCGTTAGGCAGTCGCGCTTTAACAAGGTTTTCTGAAATTATGAGAAATAACTTGGAGATTTGTGGCATTTATTTAGCAATAACTGCGTGATAGTAACAAAGTTGTTTTACTTTCGCGAAATTGAACATGAACAAAGCAAACTTTGTTACAATAAAACGACTGATAAGTTTATATGACTAAAAGTTAACAATAAAAATGGCGGCTTCCATATATCACTGTAAGCTCAGTGCGCATGCTTAAGTCTCCCGATCGGGGGACTTATTAAGTCCCCCCAACGGCGGTGCGAACCGAACTGACAAATGGAAAAGCCATTCATTAAATGCCTCAGATTGATATCAACATATCTATAAAAACCGTGCTTTCACACGGAAAGGCTCCCGGAGCTGGTGTTATACTAGCTAAAGTTTACATGGCAGCAGGCTCAAGTCTCACAAGGAAGCTAACCGGGCGCAGAGGCTATCCCCCACGGACTTACGGAAACCACCATTGTTCACCTCAACTAAAGAGCAATCGTCAAAGCTGTGACAATCACAGTAAAGTATCCTCTCTAGTACTGGGAAGTCTTTTGCGTGAGTCTTGTTGAACCGTATCATCATTCATCTATAGTCTGTTGAACTTTTAGAGAGTCAGTGTGGATTTATAACCAGTTGTGGAAAATCCAACATGCTTTTTGTTGCTCGCCAACTGCAGTACAATTTTCAGGACTAGAACTGTAACCTCTACACACAACATTCGTTTACCTGACAGCCTGAGGAAGGCGCTCGATACTGTGAGTCGTGCGTAGGGGTTTGTTGAAAATAATGACAAAATTTGGCTGCCCGGACAAATTAATTACTCTTGTCAGGCAAGCTCACGTCCGAGATGAAAGACATAGCCCCTGCACCCTTTGAAATGACCAAATGTATGAAAAAAGGCTGCGTTCTTGCAAATACCCTCTTTGGCATGATGTATACAGCCATGCTCTCAGATGCCTTCAGTGATACCAAACCTGGCGTACTCATTAGATTCAGCAAAAACGGTAAGCTGTTCAACCCTCGCAGACTGCCGAAACCAAGGTGTTAGATCATGTGATATGAAACTTCATAGAGTCATTCATTTTGACGACGAGGTTAACAAAAGGACCACCAAAGCAAGCGTCTCTTTTGGAAGGCTTCGTTCAACAGTCTGGAAATATAGGCGCATCAGTCAGCAGATGGAGATGAAGGTCTACAAGGCGGTTATTCTCCAAACTGTACTATATGTGTGTGAAAGATGGGCAGCCTATGCAAGGCAAGCCAGGATACTCAATCCTTACCACACAGTCTGTTTAAAACGGTTGCTTCATATTCTCAGGAAGGAACGGATTCCTGAAACTAAAGTCCTTGCAAGAGCGGCGGGTCTTCCAATAAATTCACGCTGCTCCAGAAGGCTCAGCTGAGGTGGACTGGTCACATTCTCCGTGTGTCAGATGATCGCCCTTCAAGGAACCTGAAAAATATAATTGACAATTACGAATTATACACTTACACCAAAAGCTTACTTTTACCCAATGGATCTTGCTGCTGTGTACAGTATAGATAAGGCAAAGTTGATCCGTGCTCTGCAGATTTTAGTAACATACAAATACCCTGAAGATGAACAACGGATAGTTACACCATCAGTGCAATCACACTCTAGACATGAAATCATACTTGTAGATTACATGGTGCTTGTCCAACAAAAGACAAAGAAACCATCAAATGAAATATAAAAAAAACTCCTGTTAATGAGAAAATGATACAGGGAAATAATCCTGATGACAAGGCAGATTCTCTTAAATCTTTGATATGTGAAAGAAGGCCCCAAGGAAAGAATTCAGTGCAATACCAGATCAAAGATGATTTTTTTTAAATATTAGACATATCAGCATGAGCCAGTTTCTGTCACATGAACAAACTTACTCTGATGATGATGATGTTGTATGCTATGGGGTTCTCAAAGTCCATAAGCCAGTTGACAGCCAGGTCCTCAGCCTGGTCCTAAGCCTGAATGACTGCGATGTCACCATTAAGACAAGAGAGTAGGCAGTTGTCCACCATGTGCTGCATTATCTGGGATTCGCCACAGCCGCAGAGTGATGCAACATATCCCCACTTATAAATGCTGATGTTACGGTCTATAACCAGGAACTTGTGCGGGTCGTTAGTTTGGTCCCACTGTTCAGCTGTTTGCACCACAGGTCTTCTGCACTTAACGTGCTGTCGGGATATTGGACCAGATTGAGTTTCTGGAATTGAGTCTGGGCCGTAAGTGGAAGTCGATTGTCACTGAGGAGAAGGAGCTCAGGATTGGACCTTATCTTAACGACCAAACGCTCTTCGGATGTCTGGAGGGGCAATATTATTCTCAGGACTGGGAGCCAATAAGTCCCTATACAGCGAACGGTACCATGCAGTAATGATTCTCATGGTGTTGTTCAAGGAGCATCTTACTCTGATGACAGATTACCTTGCACATAAAATTATTGAATACAACAAAGAATCCTCCAAGTGGTGTCCGCATTTGGATACACAAAAAGGCAGATACTTTGATGATATACCAAATTATTTCTGCATCTCAACGAAATACACCTGATTCCTAGCTGGCAATCTACTCCCAGACACCTGATTCCAAGCTGGTAATCTACTCCCCATGCAGACACCATCATCTTCTCCGGAATACATAATTACTGATCAAATACAGATAAAGCATATTCGGACTGCTCTTGGTGAAGAAAGGTGATACATCTTTACTTGCCTTAGACTTCTCCAGAGCTGTAATAGTGGCCGGTTTTCGAGAATAGGCAAGGTGCACGAAGTAGGCCTACCTGGAAGATGAAGGTTTTCGCCAGTATATATGAATTTGACCAAGTATTGTGTATTGTCAAAACAGGTTTGAAATATGCATTTTCCTGCCTTAAGGTGGTGCCTCTTTTGCAGATATTTGGCTGAGAGTGAAAACTTTCCACCATCTGTTGGAGCTTTAACACAGCACATCTACGTAGCACTTATCTGACTTATGGAGATACGAATGTGGGGTCAAACTCACGTTCCTCAACAAACTATGCAAAACAACTCCGATGCGACACAAACTGCCTATCAGAGAGATTTTCTTGTGAGTCGCAAGGGACATGCCTCCCATTGATCTTTCCTTACTGCCTTATTTATGTAGCACACAAAGAAAAACAATGAAACCTGCCGTTTATATGATCTAGAAGATGATTCTGATGATGACTACTTATTAGATTTTAGTTTAAAGTTACTATTGCCAGCATGCCAATTTCAACATTTTCAGCAGACTGAATGCAATTATCTACGATTCCTTATACTGCATAGGTGCATGGTCAGGTAGTATACACCTTAATAACAGAGATTTGTAAGCCTTCTTTCAGTTCTGGAGAGGCAATCGACATGCTGTTTCTAAATAGTATCCTTCAGCATATATGAGTTGCGAAATACATTCGATAAGCATTCAATTTATAGCGATATATAAACCAAAAAAACAATTGTTAGGCAAATAGAATTTAAATTCAATGATAGACATATCACACCCTGAAATACGAAGCCATGGTCTTAATTTCTAGATTTGCCAGATTTAACTATACAAAATCACATAGTTATATCTATCACATTATTATAAGCTTTTTTGTGTTTATTTCACCATAGTGCCCCGACTACATCTGTTGGCGGTTACTTTTTACACACTAGTGTCTCTACAAATTCTCCATGCGCAGTCTACACACAGTATTTATATTATCATTTCAATGAATCAAATAATGAATTATTAATACATATTTATAAGATTTGGCTTTCAAAACATTTTGCATGTTTTGTAACGTTTTCATGTTGTACCCAATTTACAGGTTGCCTTCAAGTATACGGCTGTACATCAACTGTAGGGGTACTTAGCGGCTCACTGCAACAGTCTGACAAACAGCTGGCAAAGATTCCATCACGATATTCTGACTGCTACCAAGAGCCAACTTATCGAACATTCAAGTTAGGATTTAAATGATGGAATCCTTAGTACTCCGTCGTATTTTGATACAGTGTTTTGCCATAACCATCCTATTGTTATCCTGCTCTAAATTAGCTAAGTCTGGTGTTATGAAACAAGAATTACTTAATGAAGAAATCATACAAGATGCCAGAACAATTTATAATGAAGATGATTTAACGGAGTTTTTTGGAAGGACGAATTATGAGGAGACGATAGAAGACGAGAGAAGAAATACTTTGCTAAAGGAAATCAACGAATCAGTTGCATCTGTTGAGGTGGGTTTTAACCTTTAACCTTGCACACTCTAAGCAAACTATCCGATCACAAAGGTCAATAGGCGGTAAGACGCAATGATAGTTTAAGCAGGGAAGGGCTTTAATGTGATTAAAATCGTTTGAAAATGACCATTTTGCCGATTTTCTCATTTTCGTACCTAGATATTGGTTAATTAATTTTCAAACAAATCCAGTGCGGGAGATTTATGAAACCTGTAAATCCTATTTTAAGACACATGTTACTATTGAATTCGTTTTGTTCATATGTTTCGTTA
>JAIGNY010000936.1:327500-335000 GCA_020152595.1 Chiridota heheva
ATATGGCAATTGTTGCAGAGGGTTGGGGGTAGCCAATAAGGAGGTGTGATTGGGTGAGGTGGATGTGACCTATTCTAAAACGGATAATGTGGACAGTGTACAGTGTGACGTTATAAAGGCAACTCCAAGACAATCTTTGTGGGTATTTCTTTAAAAATTGATTAAATGTCCAAATTATTGTAAACATTTTTTGTTTAAGTATGAGATGGGATATAACATACACTTTATAAGAACATGCTTTGCCCATCTGATCATGAGCCTTATTGAGGTGGGATATAACATACACTATATAAGAACATGCTTTGCCCATCTCTTCATGAACCTCATTGAGATGGGATATAACATACACTTTATAAGAGCATGCTTTGCCCATCTGATCATGAGCCTTATTGAGATGGGATATAACATACACTTTATAAGAGCATGCGTTGCCCATCTGATCATGAGCCTCATTAAGATGGGTTTATAAGAATATGCTTTGCCCATCTGATCATGAACCTCATTGAGATGGGATTATAAGAACATGTTTTGCCCATCTGATCATGAACCTCATTGAGATGGGATTATAAGAACATGTTTTGCCCATCTGATCATGAGCCTCATTAAGATGGGGTTATAAGAACATGTTTTGCCCATCTGATCATGAGCCTCATTAAGATGGGGTTATAAGAACATGCTTTGCCCATCTGCTCATGAACCTCATTGAGATAAAGTATAACATACACTTTATCAGAACATGCTTTGCCCATCTGATCATGAACCTCATTGAGATGGGATATAACATACACTTTATAAGAACATGCTTTGCCCATCTGATCATGAAGCTCATCGAGACGGGGTTATAAAAACATGCTTTGCCCATCTGTTCATGAACCTCATTGAGATAAGGTATAACATACACTTTATAAGAACACGTTTTGCCCATCTGCTCATGAACCTCATTAAGATGGGATATCACATACACTTTATAAGAAGATGCTTTGCCCATCTGATCATGAACCTCATTGAGATAAGGTATAACATACACTTTATCAGAACATGCTTTGCCCATCTGATCATGAGCCTCATTAAGATGGGATATAACGTACACTTTATAAGAACATGCTTTGCCCATCTGATCATGAACCTCATTGAGATGGGATTATAACATACACTTTATCAGAACATGCTTTGCCCATCTGATCATGAGCCTCATTGAGATGTGGTATAACATACACTTTATAAGAACGTGCTTTGCCCATCTGTTCATGAACCTCGTTGAGATGGGATATAACATACACTTTATAAGAACATGCTTTGCTCATCTGATCATGAACCTCGTTGAGATGGGATATAACATACACTTTATAAGAACATGCTTTGCCCATCTGATCATGAACCTCATTGAGATGGGATTATAACATACACTTTATAAAAACATGCTTTGCTCATCTGCCCATGTACCTTATTGAGATGGGGTATAACATGCACTATATAAGAACATGCTTCGCCCATCTGATCATGACCTCATTGAGATGGGATATAACATACACTTTGTAAGAACATGCTTTGCCCATCTGTTCATGAGCCTCATTAAGATGGGATATCACATACTTTATAAGAACATGCTTCGCCCATCTGATCATGTACCTTATTGAGATGGGGTATAACATGCACTATATAAGAACATGCTTCGCCCATCTGATCATGACCTCATTGAGATGGGATATAACATACACTTTGTAAGAACGTGCTTTGCCCATCTGATCATGAGCCTCATTAAGATGGGATATAACATACACTTTATAAGAACATACTTTGCCCATCTGATCATGAACCTCATTAAGATGGGACATCACATACACTTTATAAGAACATGCTTTGCCCATCTGATCATGAGCCTTATTGAGATGGGATATAACATACACTTTATAAGAATATGCTTTGCCCATCTGTTCATGAACCTCATTGAGATGGGATATAAGATACACTTTATAAGAACATGCTTTGCCCATCTGCTCATAAACCTCATTGAGATAAGGTATAACATACACTTTATCAGAACATGCTTTTCCCATCTGATCATAAACCTCATTGAGATGGAATATAACATACACTTTATAAGAAGATGCTTTGCCCATCTGATCATGAAGCTCATCGAGACGGGGTTATAAAAACATGCTTTGCCCATCTGATCATGAGCCTCATTGAGATGTGGTATAACATACACTTTATAAGAACGTGCTTTGCCCATCTGATCATGAACCTCATTGAGATGGGATATAACGTACGCTTTATAAGAAGATGCTTTGCCCATCTGATCATGAAGCTCATCGAGATGGGTGTAAGATACACTTTATATGTGCATGCTTCGCTCATCTGATCATGACCTCATTTAGATGGGATATAACATACACTTTGTAAGAACATGCTTCGCCCATCTGATCATGTACCTTATTGAGATGGGATATAACATACACTTTATAAGAGCATGCTTTGCCCATCTGATCATGACCTCATTGAGATGGGATATAACATACACTTTATAAGAACGTGCTTCGCCCATCTGATCATGAACCTCGTTGAGATAAGAACATGCTTGGATCATGAACATACACTTTATAAGAACATGCTTTGCCCATCTGATCATGAGCCTCATTAAGATGGGATATAACATACACTTTATAAGAACGTGCTTTGCCCATCTGATCATGACCTAATTGAGATGGGATATCACATACACTTTATAAGAACATGCTTTGCCCATCTGATCATGAGCCTTATTGTGGTGGGATATAACATACACTATATAAGAACGTGCTTCGCCCATCTGATCATGACCTCATTTAGATGGGATATCACATACACTTTATAAGAACATGCTTTGCCCATCTGATCATGAACCTTATTGAGATGGGGTATAACATGCACATCTTATAATTGTGGTGGGAACTATATAAGTGCTTTGCCCATCTGATCTGATCATGAACCTCATTAAGATGGGATATAACATACACTTTATAAGAACATGCTTTGCCCATCTGCCATCTGATCACATGCTTTGCTCATCTGATCATGAACCTCATTGAGATGGGATATACACTTTATATGCTTTTGCCCATCTGTTCATGAACCTCATTTAGATGGGATATAACATACACTTTATAAGAACATGCTTTGCTCATCTGCTCATGAACCTCATTGAGATAAGGTATAACATACACTTTATCAGAACATGCTTTGCCCATCTGCTCATGAACCTCATTTAGATGGGATATAACATACACTATATAAGAACATGCTTTGCTCATCTGATCATGAACCTCATTGAGATGGGATATAACATACACTTTATAAGAACATGCTTTGACCATCTGATCATGAAGCTCATCGAGATGGGTGTAAGATACACTTTATATGTGCATGCTTTGACCATCTGATCATGACCTCATTTAGATGGGATATCACATACACTTTATAAGAACGTGCTTTGCCCATCTGATCATGAACCTCATTGAGATGGGATACAACGTACACTTTATAAGAAGACGCTTTGCCCATCTGATCATGAAGCTCATCGAGATGGGTGTAAGATACACTTTATATGTGCATGCTTCGCTCATCTGATCATGACCTTATTGAGATGGGATATAACATACACTTTGTAAGAACGTGCTTTGCCCATCTGATCATGACCTCATTGAGATGGGATATAACATACACTTTATAAGAACGTGCTTTGCCCATCTGATCATGAACCTCATTGAGATGGGATATAACGTACACTTTATAAGAAGATGCTTTGCCCATCTGATCATGAAGCTCATCGAGATGGGTGTAAGATACACTTTATATGTGCATGCTTCGCTCATCTGATCATGACCTTATTGAGATGGGATATAACATACACTTTGTAAGAACGTGCTTTGCCCATCTGATCATGTACCTTATTGAGATGGGATATAACATACACTTTATAAGAACGTGCTTTGCCCATCTGATCATGAGCCTCATTAAGATGGGATATAACATACACTTTATAAGAGCATGCTTTGCCCATCTGATCATGAACCTCATTGAGATAAGGTATAACATACACTTTATAAGAGCATGCTTTGCTCATCTGATCATGACCTCATTGAGATGGGATATAACATACACTTTATAAGAACATGCTTTGCCCATCTGATCATGAACCTCGTTGAGATGGGATATAACATACACTTTATAAGAACATGCTTTGCCCATCTGATCATGAGCCTCATTGAGATGTGGTATAACATACACTTTATAAGAACGTGCTTTGCCCATCTGTTCATGAACCTCGTTGAGATGGGATATAACATACACTTTATAAGAACATGCTTTGCTCATCTGCCCATGTACCTTATTGAGATGGGGTATAACATACACTTTATAAGAACATGCTTTGCTCATCTGCTCATGTACCTTATTGAGATGGGGTATAACATACACTTTATAAGAACATGCTTCGCCCATCTGATCATGTACCTTATTGAGATGGGGTATAACATGCACTTTATAAGAACATGCTTTGCCCATCTGCTCATGAACCTTATTGAGATGGGGTATAACATGCACTTTATAAGGACATGCTTTGCCCATCTGTTCATGAACCTTGCACTTTAAGTGAAAGAAACACTTTTTTTTTGTTTTATAGAAATACATAATTGTTTTGGATCTGACTTCATGACATCACATCTGACACTGCGAGGTCACTTTTCAACACACTCTAACAATCTTTGAAATGCAATAACTCATAAATGAAAACAGATATGAACATGAATTTTACACCAAAATGTTTCTTTAATAGTCCTCTATCATATATATATATATATATATATATATATATATATATATATATATATATATATATATATATATATATATATATATATATATATATGTATATATATATATATATATATATATATATATATATATATATATATATATATATATATATATATATATA
Organism: Chiridota heheva; assembly: GCA_020152595.1. Classification (NCBI taxonomy): domain Eukaryota; kingdom Metazoa; phylum Echinodermata; class Holothuroidea; order Apodida; family Chiridotidae; genus Chiridota; species Chiridota heheva. The sequence goes on from JAIGNY010000936.1 coordinate 332,476, forward strand.
TATATATATATATATATGTATATATATATATATATATATATATATATATATATATATATATATATATATATATATATATATATATATATATATATATATATATATATATAAATATATATATATATATATATATATATATATATATATATATATATATATATATATATATATATATATATAAATATATATATATATATATATATATATATATATATATATATATATATATATATATATATATATATATATATATATATATGTTTATATCTCAAGAACGATGTATTTATGTCATATTTGGCACACAGATAGCCCATATTCTGTAGATGTGCCCTAATGTTTGTGGTGGTGACGTCATGCATATTGTTAGTTGGGCGAGGCTTAAAGTGAAAATGGAATAATTGTGCAACTGTGTGTCCGTTTTGCGCCATACTGGGCATGATAGTATTGGTTATTGTGTACATGCTTATGTTATCAACAGATGTCATTAAGTTGGTGGGCAGGGCTTAATGTGAAAGTGCTAAATGATGTAAACACCATATCTCATGAACGGTATATCGGATTTATGCCATATGTGGTACACAAATAAATTATGGTCTATACATATGTTCGAATGTTGTGGTAGTGATGTCATGAAAATTAATAAGAAGGCGAAGCTTACTGACAAATTCTTGAAATAGGATAAATGAGCAACCGTTTTTGCATCATACTTGCTATGATAATATTGTTAGTTATTGTGTAATTGCTAATGTTTTTAACATTTTTATTGGTGGGTGTGGCTAATGAATAAATAATGGAACAAATATTTAATGACATGACAGTTAATTCTAAACTTGCAAATCAACATGCCAATATTGTGCCCGACATATACGACATTGCTACTCGCAGCGCTCTCACTAAATACTTCTTAAATACTGTACACGTCGTGTCATGCTTAACCAATTTCCGAGATAAATTCAGTACCTACTGTCTGACAGTGTATGTATAATCGTACACTGTATATATGGCGTGTGGGGCAAAGACGCGTGAACTTTCAGTGGCCGTGAGACGTTCGATTTTCTGCATTTACCGTTCGTTGGCCCTAAATTTGAAATTCAACAGACTGATAGCACTATTTTTGATAGTTATTAATGGTTTCGCGTGCATTGAGATTAACATATACAAACTAGTGCAAATCTGTGTTGTATGTGCGCGCAGTAATCGCACAACTAGTACTCGTACTCAAAAAAACATGGCGGAATGAGAATTCAGTTGTGCACACGGTACTGATATGTCGAATGACCTTGCAGAGCACGATTTCTATCTGGACGATTTATGAAAGTGCTGGAGGTAATGGCGCTCATTTCTTATGTGAAAGATTCACAAAACAACATACCAAGGTCGGCCTGTAATATAGCACAAAATGTGAATAAAATGTGCATATTGATGTCTGAAATTTTTAAACGTTTAAAAGTCAACCTTTAACCAATTTTGATGAAATTATTTGGTACTATGTTGTTGTTGTTTTTTTATTGATTATAAAGCAATTAAACTAACATGACTAATGTCGCCTCTTTACTTAGATTTAAAAGTAGCATCTTGGCTTTGATACTGCAGGTTTCAAAACGTTAATTTACATAATGCGAAATCTTAGATAATATAACATAAGGTACATTACCAGATTACCTTAGTCTATCTGTACAACAATTCTATCGCAAAATTGGCACAAAACGGCGGCATGACACTTCTATCTTTAAAGTGATTGCATAGGTTTTCTTTTAAACAGGATCTCTCATTGATCAGCTAATACTCTACTACAATTAGCTGCCACAAGACTACCCTTTTAATTTTTCAATTTTCTTTTCCAGTTTTCAAATCAGAGAAGTGTATGGATTCATCAGGCTGTACACAATTCTTCATTGCAATATTGTAATGGTATTGACAATTTTTGCATACATGGATATATAGCATAAACATATGCTATGAATATTCATAGTTTGTGAATGGCGCTCATTTCTCATTATAGTGTAAAATACTTAAAGGGAAACTCGTCCCAAGCAAAGTGATTGACAATCTAATGTAAACTTGTGACGTCACTTCCGCCGAGATTATTGATTGGCTTGTCACTACTTGTGTGAATATTTCGACTAATTAAAAACGTTGAATATTATTGTACATTTATCAGTATGTCAACCGGTCTTTTACAGATCGATGGTGAGGTAGCAACAACTTGTGCTTAATTGAAGAAAATATGCTATAAACCATGAAAATAGCATACAGTTCGGGAGCAATCCAAAAACCTGGGTATTTTGAAATACCCAAAAACGTGGGTACTTTTATGTATTACGTCATTGCATGAGTCTACATATTTGACTAGCCCACACTAAACATATGGGGTTTCTCATTTTCCGCTCCAGATTGTCCAAAATTTCAATGGATATCCTGAAATTTTAGAGACGGATAGTAAATAGATATTAAAGACTTTTTGCGTCTGCTTTTTGAAATTCATCGTCGCCTTTTTGAGATAATGAATACAAGAGATTGCCCAA
>JAIGNY010000936.1:345000-347500 GCA_020152595.1 Chiridota heheva
CAATATACATAGAAAATAGAACATAACACATCTATTTTCTACTCTCTCACTTTATCATAACAAAAACACATCTCTTTCCAATCAAGGAGCTTAAAATATTGAACAACTAGTTGAAAAGAAACACCCCATAAAACAAAAAAATAATATGTCCAAGTGATAAACAACAATAACTTCAGCACCGTATTTCACAATACTTGAACATTACAACGATGCACAACTTAAGAATGCTCTATCTTACACACTAAATAACTGCACACTCGACCATGGTCGTCTGTACACCGGACGCAGGCACAAGTGAATGCATACAGGCTGGACGCATGCACACGTGAACATGGAATGCGGTCACCACCTTGGGCACATCATGCACGTAGGCAAGCACCACAGGATACAGGAAGCACCGGAAGCACTCACAACCGACGCACGCACCACAGGACGTAGAACCACTGGACACAGGCACAACCGATGCACGTACAGCGTAGAATCTGGGAAACCCAACTTTCCGCGTGCACCACCGCATGCACAACTTGACAACAGAAATGTGTGCATGCACTGCACCTCTAAATGTACGCGTTGCAGCAAGTATACTTCGAACCACCACGTGACTGTAAAGAACTCTCACCAAGCAGTCAGGGAAACGATGGCTGCAAAAAGGAAAATAGACATACACCAGCCAGTCAGACAGGTAATAGAGCCTACCCCAGCTAGAATATCACGTCTTCACTCAAGAAGGAGGGAGTATACACGGTCGATTCTTCGGTAAAATAATTCACCTTAGTATTCTGGGTCGGTTTAATAAATAGGCAATATTAATTCTTCTAAAATTACGATGATATGAAATACCAGTGTAATAAGCTTCTTGATATTCTGCCTAAGACAGTACGAGATATCTATGTACCTTAGGACTTGTTTCGGCCAACACCTGTACAGCACTGTCACCATCAACTAGCGAAGGATTGGATACACTATCTGGGAATTCAGTTTAAAACAACCATCTCTTCATCATTCAGATAAATAAACCAAAAAAGTAAGTCACCGGAAATATTAGCAGCTATAGGCCGACAATTACAATTATACAAGTACAATTATCAAAGTAAAATTATAATTAACGGACAAAACTAAGAAAAGGTCCTCAAGAATTATCAAAACTAAGTATTTTCCATACAATGGTCTCCTCGTGGTCTCCCTGAAAGAGGGAAATTAGTACCAGACACGAGGTAGGGCTCGAGCTACAAGTTGGATGCAAAATAAGGGTTTCTCTGTTCAGATTATTTCTGTCATAAAATCAAGGAGAAGAGGGGATACTTGACGGGATACTAAAATAATGAAAAGTAAATCGTCTCACATGTATATACGTCTGTATGTAAGAAATGACAGACTATGTTGATGTTGCCAGGCTCTACCGTGGGATGATAAATCATATGCCCTCATCGGGATTCGAATCCGAGACCTCCGAATACTGTTGGTTGATCCTCCACTGAGCTATGAGGCCAAGTGGTAGTATCCCTCCAAATTTTCCTAAGGCATAAATTTTATCTGGACAGAAGCGATGCCATCCATATCTGTGAGGATCTCCCGTTTCCGCTGATGCGGTGTCTGCAAAGCATTTAAGGTAGAGGCACGCGACTCAGCATGATATCGTTTGTAGTTAATATAGTATATGTGTAATAAATGACACTCTGTAGATGTTGCAAGGCTCTATCGTGAGATGAAAAATCATATGCCCTCATCGGGATTCAGACCCGAGACCCCTGACTACCGTTTGGTTACTCTACCACTCTCACGATATATATATATATATATATATATATATATATATATATATATATATATATATATATATATATATATATATATATATATATATATATATATATATATATTATATATTATTATTATTATTATAATTATTATTATCATCATTATTAGTGTTATCATCACTATTATCATTGGAATTGTTATCACTATTGTTATTACCACTATTGTTACTATTATCATTATTTCTATTATTATTATTACTAAAATTGTACTCTATATATACTTTTTTATGCATACATTCGTACATCCGTGATTTTTCTCAGCATCTTCATTTATCAATTATTAACAAGATTTTACATACTTTTCAGTAAATAGGCTTCACTCCGGAGCCGATATCTCGATTGCGAATTCTGATGTTATTGCTAAATATGGACTAGGTCGCCTGACCAATTTTAGTCAATCTGACAGGAAATGTGTCTTTACCGCAAACAATGTATGTTTACCAATTACTGCATTCATTAGCATCGCAGTAACATTTGATGGCAAATCTATTACTCTACGATTCCATCTTGTAGGGCCTACCAAATCTTAAAACCGACTTTATTATTGGTCTTGATTTTCTTCACATTTATGCAGCGTCAATTGATTTTAGTACTTACAAAATCTTTATCGACCTTCGCCGTACCCTTCAGGCACGCGAGTATATTTACATTGCTCCACAATATGAACAAATCGTCCAAGCACA
>JAIGNY010000936.1:352500-447500 GCA_020152595.1 Chiridota heheva
CATTGAATGACCGCTCCCGTACTTCTCCATTGGTTTGCGTTTGTATCATTGAATGACCGCTCCCGTACTTCTCCATTGGTTTGCGTTTGTATCATTGAATGACCGCTCCCGTTCTTCTCCATTGGTTCGCGTTTGTATCATTGAATGACCGCTCCCGTTCTTCTCCATTGGTTTGCGTTTGTATCATTGAATGACCGCTCCCGTTCTTCTCCATTGGTTTGCGTTTGTATCATTGAATGACCGCCCGTTCTTCTCCATTGGTTTGCGTTTGTATCATTGAATGACCGCTCCCGTTCTTCTCCATTGGTTTGCGTTTGTATCATTGAATGACCGCTCCCGTTCTTCTCCATTGGTTTGCGTTTGTATCATTGGATGACCGCTCCCGTACTTCTCCATTGGTTTGCGTTTGTATCATTGGATGACCGCTCCCGTACTTCTCCATTGGTTTGCGTTTGTTTCATTGAATGACCGCTCCCGTACTTCTCCATTGGTTTGCGTTTGTTTCATTGAATGACGGCTCCCGTTCTTCTCCATTGGTTTGCGTTTGTATCATTGGATGACCGCTCCCGTACTTCTCCATTGGTTTGCGTTTGTATCATTGGATGACCGCTCCCGTACTTCTCCATTGGTTTGCGTTTGTATCATTGGATGACCGCTCCCGTACTTCTCCATTGGTTTGCGTTTGTTTCATTGAATGACCGCTCCCGTACTTCTCCATTGGTTTGCGTTTGTTTCATTGAATGACCGCTCCCGTTCTTCTCCATTGGTTTGCGTTTGTATCATTGGATGACCGCTCCCGTACTTCTCCATTGGTTTGCGTTTGTATCATTGGATAACCGCTCCCGTACTTCTCCATTGGTTTGCGTTTGTATCATTGGATGACCGCTCCCGTACTTCTCCATTGGTTTGCGTTTGTATCATTGGATGACCGCTCCCGTACTTCTCCATTGGTTTGCGTTTGTTTCATTGAATGAACGCTTCCGTACTTCTCCATTGGTTTGCGTTTGTATCATTGGATGACCGCTCCCGTTCTTCTCCATTGGTTTGCGTTTGTATCATTGGATGACCGCTCCCGTACTTCTTCATTGGTTTGCGTTTGTTTCATTGAATGACCGCTTCCGTACTTCTCCATTGGTTTGCGTTTGTATCATTAAATGACCGCTCCCGTACTTCTCCATTGGTTTGCGTTTGTATCATTGGATGACCGCTCCCATACTTCTCCAATGGTTTGCGTTTGTATCATTAAATGACCGCTCCCGTACTTCTCCATTGGTTTGCGTTTGTATCATTGGATGACCGCTCCCATACTTCTCCAATGGTTTGCGTTTGTATCATTAAATGACCGCTCCCGTACTTCTCCATTAGTTTGCGTGTGTATCATTGAATGACCGCTCCCGTTCTTCTCCATTGGTTTGCGTTTGTATCATTGAATGACCGCTTCTGTACTTCTCCATTGGTTTGCGTTTGTATCATTGGATGACCGCTCCCGTACTTCTCCATTGGTTTGCGTTTGTATCATTGAATGACCGCTTCCGTACTTCTCCATTGGTTTGCGTTTGTATCATTGGATGACCGCTCCCGTACTTCTCCATTGGTTTGCGTTTGTATCATTGGATGACCGCTCCCGTACTTCTCCATTGGTTTGCGTTTGTTTCATTAAATGACCGCTTCCGTACTTCTCCATTGGTTTGCGTTTGTTTCATTGAATGACCGCTTCCGTACTTCTCCATTGGTTTGCGTTTGTCTCATTGAATGACCGCTCCCGTACTTCTTCATTGGTTTGCGTTTGTTTCATTGAATGACCGCTTCCGTACTTCTCCATTGGTTTGCGTTTGTATCATTAAATGACCGCTCCCGTACTTCTCCATTGGTTTGCGTTTGTATCATTGGATGACCGCTCCCATACTTCTCCAATGGTTTGCGTTTGTATCATTAAATGACCGCTCCCGTACTTCTCCATTGGTTTGCGTTTGTATCATTGGATGACCGCTCCCATACTTCTCCAATGGTTTGCGTTTGTATCATTAAATGACCGCTCCCGTACTTCTCCATTAGTTTGCGTGTATCATTGAATGACCGCTCCCCGTTCTTCTCCATTGGTTTGCGTTTGTATCATTGAATGACCGCTTCTGTACTTCTCCATTGGTTTGCGTTTGTATCATTGGATGACCGCTCCGTACTTCTCCATTGGTTTGCGTTTGTTTCATTGAATGACCGCTTCCGTACTCTCCATTGGTTTGCGTTTGTATCATTGGATGACCGCTCCCGTACTTCTCCATTGGTTTGCGTTTGTTTCATTGAATGACCGCTCCCGTACTTCTCCATTGGTTTGCGTTTGTATCATTGGATGACCGCTCCCGTACTTCTCCATTGGTTTGCGTTTGTATCATTGAATGACCGCTCCCGTTCTTCTCCATTGTTTTGCGTTTGTATCATTGGATGACCGCTCCCGTACTTCTCCAATGGTTTGCGTTTGTATCATTAAATGACCGCTCCCGTACTTCTCCATTGGTTTGCGTTTGTATCATTGAATGACCGCTCCCGTTCTTCTCCATTGGTTTGCGTTTGTATCATTGGATGACCGCTCCCGTACTTCTCCATTGGTTTGCGTTTGTTTCATTAAATGACCGCTTCCGTACTTCTCCATTGGTTTGCGTTTGTTTCATTGAATGACCGCTTCCGTACTTCTCCATTGGTTTGCGTTTGTCTCATTGAATGACCGCTCCCGTACTTCTCCATTGGTTTGCGTTTGTATCATTGGATGACCGCTCCCGTACTTCTCCATTGGTTTGCGTTTGTATCATTGAATGACCGCTCCCGTTCTTCTCCATTGGTTTGCGTTTGTATCATTGGATGACCGCTCCCGTACTTCTCCATTGGTTTGCGTTTGTTTCATTGAATGACCGCTCCCGCTCTTCTCCATTGGTTTGCGTTTGTATCATTGAATGACCGCTCCCGTTCTTCTCCATTGGTTTGCGTTTGTATCATTGAATGACCGCTCCCGTACTTCTCCATTGGTTTGCGTTTGTATCATTGAATGACCGCTCCCGTTCTTCTCCATTGGTTTGCGTTTGTATCATTGAATGACCGCTCCCGTACTTCTCCATTGGTTTGCGTTTGTTTCATTGAATGACCGCTTCCGTACTTCTCCATTGGTTTGCGTTTGTTTCATTGAATGACCGCTCCCGTACTTCTCCATTGGTTTGCGTTTGTTTCATTGAATGACCGCTCCCGTACTTCTCCATTGGTTTGCGTTTGTTTCATTGAATGACCGCTCCCGTACTTTCCATTGGTTTGCGTTTGTTTTAGTGAATGACCGCTCCGTACTTCTCCATTGGTTTGCGTTTGTATCATTGGATGACCGCTCCCATACTTCTCCAATGGTTTGCGTTTGTATCATTAAATGACCGCTCCGTACTTCTCCATTGGTTTGCGTTTGTTTCATTGAATAACCGCTCCCGTACTTCTCCATTGGTTTGCGTTTGTATCATTGGATGACGCTCCGTACTTTTCCAATGGTTTGCGTTTGTATCATTGGATGACCGCTCCCGTACTTCTCCATTGGTTTGCGTTTGTTTCATTGAATGACCGCTCCCGTACTTCTCCATTGGTTTGCGTTTGTATCATTTGATGACCGCTCCCGTACTTTTCCAATGGTTTGCGTTTGTATTATTGGATGACCGCTCCGTACTTCTCCATTGGTTTGCGTTTGTATCATTGGATGACCGCTTCCGTACTTCTCCATTGGTTTGCGTTTGTATCATTGAATGACCGCTCCCGTTCTTCTCCATTGGTTTGCGTTTGTATCATTGGATGACCGCTCCCGTACTTCTCCAATGGTTTGCGTTTGTATCATTAAATGACCGCTACCGTACTTCTCCATTGGTTTGCGTTTGTATCATTGAATGACCGCTCCTGTTCTTCTCCATTGGTTTGCGTTTGTATCATTGAATGACCGCTTCTGTACTTCTCCATTGGTTTGCGTTTGTTTCATTGAATGACCGCTTCCGTACTTCTCCATTGGTTTGCGTTTGTATCATTGGATGACCGCTCCCGTACTTCTCCATTGGTTTGCGTTTGTTTCATTGAATGACCGCTCCCGTTCTTCTCCATTGGTTTGCGTTTGTATCATTGGATGACCGCTCCCGTACTTCTCCATTGGTTTGCGTTTGTTTCATTGAATGACCGCTTCCGTACTTCTCCATTGGTTTGCGTTTGTTTCATTGAATGACCGCTTCCGTACTTCTCCATTGGTTTGCGTTTGTTTCATTGAATGACCGCTCCCGTACTTCTCCATTGGTTTGCGTTTGTATCATTGGATGACCGCTCCCGTACTTCTCCATTGGTTTGCGTTTGTATCATTGAATGACCGCTCCGTTCTTCTCCATTGGTTTGCGTTTGTATCATTGGATGACCGCTCCCGTACTTCTCCATTGGTTTGCGTTTGTTTCATTGAATGACCGCTCCCGCTCTTCTCCATTGGTTTGCGTTTGTATCATTGAATGACCGCTCCCGTTCTTCTCCATTGGTTTGCGTTTGTATCATTGATGACCGCTCCCGTACTTCTCCATTGGTTTGCGTTTGTTTCATTGAATGACCGCTTCCGTACTTCTCCATTGGTTTGCGTTTGTTTCATTGAATGACCGCTCCCGTACTTCTCCATTGGTTTGCGTTTGTTTCATTGAATGACCGCTCCCGTACTTCTCCATTGGTTTGCGTTTGTTTCATTGAATGACCGCTCCCGTACTTCTCCATTGGTTTGCGTTTGTTTTATTGAATGACCGCTCCCGTACTTCTCCATTGGTTTGCGTTTGTATCATTGGATGACTGCTCCCATACTTCTCCAATGGTTTGCGTTTGTATCATTAAATGACCGCTCCGTACTTCTCCATTGGTTTGCGTTTGTTTCATTGAATGACCGCTCCCGTACTTCTCCATTGGTTTGCGTTTGTATCATTGGATGACCGCTCCCGTACTTTTCCAATGGTTTGCGTTTGTATCATTGGATGACCGCTCCCGTACTTCTCCATTGGTTTGCGTTTGTATCATTGAATGACCGCTCCGTTCTTCTCCATTGGTTTGCGTTTGTATCATTGGATGACCGCTCCCGTACTTTCCATTGGTTTGCGTTTGTTTCATTGAATGACCGCTTCCGTACTTCTCCATTGGTTTGCGTTTGTTTCATTGAATGACCGCTTCCGTACTTCTCCATTGGTTTGCGTTTGTCTCATTGAATGACCGCTCCTGTACTTCCATTGGTTTGCGTTTGTATCATTGGATGACCGCTCCCGTACTTCTCCATTGGTTTGCGTTTGTATCATTGAATGACCGCTCCCGTTCTTCTCCATTGGTTTGCGTTTGTATCATTGATGACCGCTCCCGTACTTCTCCATTGGTTTGCGTTTGTTTCATTGAATGACCGCTCCCGCTCTTCTCCATTGGTTTGCGTTTGTATCATTGAATGACCGCTCCCGTTCTTCTCCATTGGTTTGCGTTTGTATCATTGATGACCGCTCCCGTACTTTCCATTGGTTTGCGTTTGTTTCATTGAATGACCGCTTCCGTACTTCTCCATTGGTTTGCGTTTGTTTCATTGAATGACCGCTCCGTACTTCTCCATTGGTTTGCGTTTGTTTTATTGAATGACCGCTCCGTACTTCTCCATTGGTTTGCGTTTGTATCATTGGATGACCGCTCCCATACTTCTCCAATGGTTTGCGTTTGTATCATTAAATGACCGCTCCGTACTTCTCCATTGGTTTGCGTTTGTTTCATTGAATGACCGCTCCCGTACTTCTCCATTGGTTTGCGTTTGTATCATTGGATGACCGCTCCCGTACTTTTCCAATGGTTTGCGTTTGTATCATTGGATGACCGCTCCCGTACTTCTCCATTGGTTTGCGTTTGTTTCATTGAATGACCGCTCCCGTACTTCTCCATTGGTTTGCGTTTGTATCATTGGATGACCGCTCCCGTACTTTTCCAATGGTTTGCGTTTGTATTATTGGATGACCGCTCCGTACTTCTCCATTGGTTTGCGTTTGTATCATTGGATGACCGCTTCCGTACTTCTCCATTGGTTTGCGTTTGTATCATTGAATGACCGCTCCCGTTCTTCTCCATTGGTTTGCGTTTGTATCATTGGATGACCGCTCCCGTACTTCTCCAATGGTTTGCGTTTGTATCATTAAATGACCGCTCCCGTACTTCTCCATTGGTTTGCGTTTGTATCATTGAATGACCGCTCCCGTTCTTCTCCATTGGTTTGCGTTTGTATCATTGAATGACCGCTTCTGTATTTCTCCATTGGTTTGCGTTTGTATCATTGGATGACCGCTCCCGTACTTCTCCATTGGTTTGCGTTTGTTTCATTGAATGACCGCTTCCGTACTTCTCCATTGGTTTGCGTTTGTATCATTGGATGACCGCTCCCGTACTTCTCCATTGGTTTGCGTTTGTTTCATTGAATGACCGCTCCCGTTCTTCTCCATTGGTTTGCGTTTGTATCATTGGATGACCGCTCCCGTACTTCTCCATTGGTTTGCGTTTGTTTCATTGAATGACCGCTTCCGTACTTCTCCATTGGTTTGCGTTTGTTTCATTGAATGACCGCTTCCGTACTTCTCCATTGGTTTGCGTTTGTTTCATTGAATGACCGCTCCCGTACTTCTCCATTGGTTTGCGTTTGTATCATTGGATGACCGCTTCCGTACTTCTCCATTGGTTTGCGTTTGTATCATTGAATGACCGCTCCCGTTCTTCTCCATTGGTTTGCGTTTGTATCATTGGATGACCGCTCCCGTACTTCTCCATTGGTTTGCGTTTGTTTCATTGAATGACCGCTCCCGCTCTTCTCCATTGGTTTGCGTTTGTATCATTGAATGACCGCTCCCGTTCTTCTCCATTGGTTTGCGTTTGTATCATTGGATGACCGCTCCCGTACTTCTCCATTGGTTTGCGTTTGTTTCATTGAATGACCGCTTCCGTACTTCTCCATTGGTTTGCGTTTGTTTCATTGAATGACCGCTCCGTACTTCTCCATTGGTTTGCGTTTGTTTCATTGAATGACCGCTCCGTACTTCTCCATTGGTTTGCGTTTGTTTCATTGAATGACCGCTCCGTACTTCTCCATTGGTTTGCGTTTGTTTTATTGAATGACCGCTCCCGTACTTCTCCATTGGTTTGCGTTTGTATCATTGGATGACCGCTCCCATACTTCTCAATGGTTTGCGTTTGTATCATTAAATGACCGCTCCCGTACTTCTCCATTGGTTTGCGTTTGTTTCATTAAATGACCGCTCCCGTACTTCTCCATTGGTTTGCGTTTGTATCATTGGATGACCGCTCCCGTACTTTTCCAATGGTTTGCGTTTGTATCATTGGATGACCGCTCCCGTACTTCTCCATTGGTTTGCGTTTGTTTCATTGAATGACCGCTCCCGTACTTCTCCATTGGTTTGCGTTTGTATCATTGGATGACCGCTCCCGTACTTTTCCAATGGTTTGCGTTTGTATCATTGGATGACCGCTCCCGTACTTCTCCATTGGTTTGCGTTTGTTTCATTGAATGACCGCTCCCGTACTTCTCCATTGGTTTGCGTTTGTATCATTGGATGACTGCTCCCGTACTTTTCCAATGGTTTGCGTTTGTATTATTGGATGACCGCTCCCGTACTTCTCCATTGGTTTGCGTTTGTATCATTGGATGACCGCTTCCGTACTTCTCCATTGGTTTGCGTTTGTATCATTGAATGACCGCTCCCGTTCTTCTCCATTGGTTTGCGTTTGTATCATTAAATGACCGCTCCCGTACTTCTCCAATGGTTTGCGTTTGTATCATTAAATGACCGCTCCCGTACTTCTCCATTGGTTTGCGTTTGTATCATTGAATGACCGCTCCCGTTCTTCTCCATTGGTTTGCGTTTCTATCATTGAATGACCGCTTCTGTACTTTCCATTGGTTTGCGTTTGTATCATTGGATGACCGCTCCGTACTTCTCCATTGGTTTGCGTTTGTTTCATTGAATGACCGCTTCCGTACTTCTCCATTGGTTTGCGTTTGTATCATTGGATGACCGCTCCGTACTTCTCCATTGGTTTGCGTTTGTTTCATTGAATGACCGCTCCCGTTCTTCTCCATTGGTTTGCGTTTGTATCATTGGATGACCGCTCCCGTACTTCTCCATTGGTTTGCGTTTGTTTCATTGAATGACCGCTTCCGTACTTCTCCATTGGTTTGCGTTTGTTTCATTGAATGACCGCTCCGTACTTCTCCATTGGTTTGCGTTTGTATCATTGGATGACCGCTCCCGTACTTCTCCATTGGTTTGCGTTTGTATCATTGGATGACCGCTCCCGTTCTTCTCCATTGGTTTGCGTTTGTATCATTCGATGACTGCTCCCGTACTTCTCCATTGGTTTGCGTTTGTTTCATTGAATGACCGCTCCCGCTCTTCTCCATTGGTTTGCGTTTGTATCATTGAATGACCGCTCCCGTTCTTCTCCATTGGTTTGCGTTTGTATCATTGGATGACCGCTCCCGTACTTCTCCATTGGTTTGCGTTTGTTTCATTGAATGACCGCTTCCGTACTTCTACATTGGTTTGCGTTTGTTTCATTGAATGACCGCTCCCGTACTTCTCCATTGGTTTGCGTTTGTTTCATTGAATGACCGCTCCCGTACTTCTCCATTGGTTTGCGTTTGTTTCATTGAATGACCGCTCCCGTACTTCTCCATTGGTTTGCGTTTGTTTTATTGAATGACCGCTCCCGTACTTCTCCATTGGTTTGCGTTTGTATCATTGGATGACCGCTCCCATACTTCTCCAATGGTTTGCGTTTGTATCATTAAATGACCGCTCCCGTACTTCTCCATTGGTTTGCGTTTGTTTCATTGAATGACCGCTCCCGTACTTCTCCATTGGTTTGCGTTTGTATCATTGGATGACCGCTCCCGTACTTTTCCAATGGTTTGCGTTTGTATCATTGGATGACCGCTCCCGTACTTCTCCATTGGTTTGCGTTTGTTTCATTGAATGACCGCTCCCGTACTTCTCTATTGGTTTGCGTTTGTATCATTGGATGACCGCTCCCGTACTTTTCCAATGGTTTGCGTTTGTATTATTGGATGACCGCTCCCGTACTTCTCCATTGGTTTGCGTTTGTATCATTGGATGACCGCTTCCGTACTTCTCCATTGATTTGCGTTTGTTTCATTGAATGACCGCTCCCGTACTTCTCCATTGGTTTGCGTTTGTATCATTAAATGACCGCTCCCGTACTTTTCCATTGGTTTGCATTTGTATCATTGGATGACCGCTCCCGTACTTCTCCATTGGTTTGCGTTTGTATCATTGAATGACCGCTCCCGTACTTCTCCATTGGTTTGCGTTTGTATCATTGAATGACCGCTCCCGTACTTCTCCATTGGTTTGCGTTTGTATCATTGGATGACCGCTCCCGTACTTCTCCATTGGTTTGCGTTTGTTTCATTGAATGACCGCTTCCGTACTTCTCCATTGGTTTGCGTTTGTATCATTGAATGACCGCTCCCGTTCTTCTCCATTGGTTTGCGTTTGTATCATTGGATGACCGCTCCCGTACTTCTCCATTGGTTTGCGTTTGTTTCATTGAATGACCGCTCCCGCTCTTCTCCATTGGTTTGCGTTTGTATCATTGAATGACCGCTCCCGTTCTTCTCCATTGGTTTGCGTTTGTATCATTGGATGACCGCTCCCGTACTTCTCCATTGGTTTGCGTTTGTTTCATTGAATGACCGCTTCCGTACTTCTCCATTGGTTTGCGTTTGTTTCATTGAATGACCGCTCCCGTACTTCTCCATTCGTTTGCGTTTGTTTCATTGAATGACCGCTCCCGCTCTTCTCCATTGGTTTGCGTTTGTATCATTGAATGACCGCTCCCGTTCTTCTCCATTGGTTTGCGTTTGTATCATTGGATGACCGCTCCCGTACTTCTCCATTGGTTTGCGTTTGTTTCATTGAATGACCGCTTCCGTACTTCTCCATTGGTTTGCGTTTGTTTCATTGAATGACCGCTCCCGTACTTCTCCATTGGTTTGCGTTTGTTTCATTGAATGACCGCTCCCGTACTTCTCCATTGGTTTGCGTTTGTTTCATTGAATGACCGCTCCCGTACTTCTCCATTGGTTTGCGTTTGTTTTATTGAATGACCGCTCCCGTACTTCTCCATTGGTTTGCGTTTGTATCATTGGATGACCGCTCCCATACTTCTCCAATGGTTTGCGTTTGTATCATTAAATGACCGCTCCCGTACTTCTACATTGGTTTGCGTTTGTTTCATTGAATGACCGCTCCGTACTTCTCCATTGGTTTGCGTTTGTATCATTGGATGACCGCTCCCGTACTTTTCCAATGATTTGCGTTTGTATCATTGGATGACCGCTCCCGTACTTCTCCATTGGTTTGCGTTTGTCTCATTGAATGACCGCTCCGTACTTCTCCATTGGTTTGCGTTTGTATCATTGGATGACCGCTCCCGTACTTTTCCAATGGTTTGCGTTTGTATCATTGGATGACCGCTCCCGTACTTCTTCATATGTTGCGTTTGTATCATTGGATGACCGCTTCCGTACTTCTCCATTGATTTGCGTTTGTTTCATTGAATGACCGCTCCCGTACATCTCCATTGGTTTGCGTTTGTATCATTAAATGACCGCTCCCGTACTTTTCCATTGGTTTGCATTTGTATCATTGGATGACCGCTCCCGTACTTCTCCAATGATTTGCGTTTGTTTCATTGAATGACCGCTCCCGTGCTTCTCCATTGGTTTGCGTTTGTATCATTGAATGACCGCTCCCGTACTTCTCCATTGGTTTGCGTTTGTTTCATTGAATGACCGCTCCCGTACTTCTCCATTGGTTTGCATTTGTATCATTGGTAACCGCTCCCGTACTTCTCCATTGGTTTGCGTTTGTATCATTGAATGACCGCACCCGTACTTCTCCATTGGCTTGCGTTTGTGGCTTTGTGGAGCGCATCATTAATCCTTTCGAGGATGATCTTGGCGGGGTTTATCAGGCGGCATGCAGGCTTATTGTTAAAGTTCGCCTTGTGATCTTTTAAAGTTATGAATGCTCTTGTTTCCTCCATTGGTGATAATCTGTCCTCTTATATCGAATTATGTGGCAATTTTGTTAAGTTCATCGTTTATTTTGGAAACAATTTGGACGTTAGCTTGCTTGTATTTCTGTGTGATATTTTCGTCCACTATTTTGCTGTAGTCAACGGGGTCCATTATTAAGTAGACCTTGTTTTGTAGGCGGAGAGCAGTATGTTGTCGGACTCGATAGTTTTTTACGTCTTGTTTTAACTTGGCTTGGAAGTTATCGTCGCATTTTCTGAACTAAATGTTTTCAACCATTTCCAGGAGGTCATGCCCGAATTATTTCATGTCGGTGATCTGGCGAGGGCACTTTCATGATTTCAGACCAAACTTGCTAGTGTCTTCCGTGGTATTATCGTGATCATCGTAAAAGAGAGCCTTCCATCTCATCCTTTTTATAACGCTCTCGACCTTTGCGATTAGCCGCTTTCTGTATGCGTTGGGGGATGGCACGGTATCAATAGAGAGTAGTTTAGGTTTAGTTGATTTATAATACGCAATGTGGTTCGTCCAGTAATTGAAGGGTGCGCAATCTTTCAGGAGCTATAATCTAAGAAGATGTATCAATTTTTGGTTCATAAAATGCTCAATGCACAAGGCAGAGCAAGTGTGATTATGTGTGATTGTTATATCTCAATTTAAATGTACTCCCGTGCATGCCTATGTAAGAGTGGCTGTGTTACTGTGGAGCACTAATGCTTTGTACACAATGGCAGTGGCCAAGTATTATCCAGGCAGGGGGCATGCAACGGGGTTCCGGCAATTGTATTTCTTGGTGTGGCTGGGTGTATTGTATTTCTTGGTGTGGCTGGGTGTATTGTATTTCTTGGTGTGGCTGGGTGTATTGCATTTCTTGGTGGGGTTGGGTGTATTGCATTTCTTGGTGGGGTTGGGTGTATTGCATTTCTTGGTGGGGCTGGGTGTATTGCATTTCTTGGTGGGTCTGGGTGTATTGCATTTTTGGTGGGTCTGGGTGTATTGCATTTCTTGGTGGGACTGGGTGTATTGCATTTCTTGTTGTGGCTGGGTGTATTGCATTTCTTGGTGTGGCTGGGTGTATTGCATTTCTTGGTGTAGCTGGGTGTATTGCATTTCTTGGTGTGGCTGGGTGTACTGCATTTCTTGGTGGGGTTGGGTGTATTGCATTTCTTGGTGGGGTTGGGTGTATTGCATTTCTTGGTGGGGCTGGGTGTATTGCATTTCTTGGTGGGTCTGGGTGTATTGCATTTCTTAATGGGGCTGGGTGTATTGCATTTCTTGGTGGAGCTGGGTGTATTGCATTTTTTGGTGGGTCTGGGTGTATTGCATTTCTTGGTGGGACTGGGTGTATTGCATTTCTTGGTGGGGCTGGGTGTATTGCATTTTGCGAGGATTCCCACCCTACTGGAATAACTGCCCAGAATCTAACCATATGTGTATTTCTTTCATTCAGTGAAGAATATTTGTCTTCGCCAAAAAACGGAAAAAAAAGAAGAAAACAAATTGTTTAAAGCAGACCGAAGCCCACATATTAGCAGATTATTCAAAGCAGTTAACTAGAATAAAACAAGTAACGACAGAACCAGAATGTTTTTTTGTATTATTTTATTGCATGTGCTTTATAATTAAAATTTCATTTTACACAAAAGTATGAGGCTGATTCAGCAAGGAAACGTACCAACGTTTCTCAACTTTCAAGTTACCCAAAGATTGTGAGATTGACGATTTTGAGAGCTATCTATGAGGAAGAAAAATCCCTTTTTATAATGCGTGCTGATTCACATCGTTATTCTGAAATTCATTGCTGTACTCTTTATTCTTTTTCTGAAGTTCAGGGCAACTAAGTTTCTTATAAGATGTGTTTATCTTTGAGTAAAAACCTTGTCTTGAGGATTTGAGCTGTCGTGGAAAAATTCTTGGTCATTTTCTTATTGTTAGTTTCACTTTCTTTAATTTTTTCAAGATCAATTTTGTTATTTTGTACAGTTTAAATTTTATTTCAGAGTAATACAAATATTCACTAGTTAATCAATCAATTCTGGTTAGAAACATTCGGAATGGACATTCTTAAAGACTTATTGGCAGGCAACAACACCTTGAGCTTATTTACTGCAAGATATTATGATAAAACCCATGAAAATAGCAAACTCAAAATCGGTTAAAAATGGATCATTTGACAGCATTTTGATTTATAAGGCGTTATTATAATAAATTGTGCAAATTTATTTAAATTTTGTGACATCACAATAAGACAACCTTTCCTTTTACTAACCAATTGCATTGCATTCCTTCACCAATGTTATTACAACGGGAGCAGTTAAAATTTGAATCTCAATCATATTCTCAAGAAAAATTAAACGCGAAAGAGCTATCTGATGATTCTTAGTGACTGAAATTTAGGACAGAAATTTAAAGACATTAAAAGACATTAAAGAGCTGTCCTCTGATCATCACATTAAATATCATTCAAACCTCGGTCAGCCATATCTGGGAAACTACAGGTGACGTACTGAAAAGACTATTATGTTCACTCTTTCTGGTGCATATGAAATTCATAACTGTCCATGTACCTATGTCCAAAATTAAATAACAATGCTGAACATTTGTAACTTGATATTTTCGATCTTACCACTGAAAATAGTAATGATTTAAGATTAACTCAAATATAACATGTTACCTGGGATATGTTATCAACATATCCCTGATATTACAGTGTTTTATTTTGTAAAGACAAAATAATCCAATCCGTAACTTCGTCAATTTTTTGTAACGCCTACATTTGTAACGTTCCTGTTTTTTGAATACACATACACCAATAGAACTTAGCATATCTCATATAATTATCTACTTATGAATTCAGATAGAAGAAATATAATTTGTTTTGAAAGATAAAAGGCCTAAGTACAAAAATAAGACGGTGATGTAAATGTTGTTAAGTATTACATGATTTTGGCTTTCAAAGGAAAGCTTTTAAAGGAAATAACCAAATACACTACCTGACTACAAAATTTGTAAACATAATATTGGTGTAATTTTCTTATTTACTTAGATTTTGAATTTACTTCTGTAATGATTTATTTCACTTATTCTTCTTTGAAAAAATGATTTATGACTGTCGAATGCACAATTGCACTTGTATAAACATGAATACGAATTATCATATTTTCAGAGATATAAATATCAAGAATGAATTTCAATTTCGGTACACACACATACGCACGTTAAAGTCCCCAGCAAAAAAATAAAATAAAAAAATAGCTCAATACCAAAACGAAACTAACAAAGAACTGCTTTTTCATTAATTAAAGTTAGACAAAGAACAGCTGGACGACGAGCTACTCAAATGACGAGTTGCTTTGTGTAAAGCAAACAATGATGCATTGACTAGGCAATTCAATTAAATGCAAATCATCTAAATTAATTGAAGGATTAAAAGTATCCATCTCCCCTAAAATTAAACTTAAAGAAATGAAACACCGTTGTTATAAATAATACGTGTTTTCCACTTAAGAAAATAAACAAATAAACTTCAATATATTGAAGTAACATAAAATCAAATTTAAACCCATCCCTTAACCTTTTCATCTTACTAACCTATCATCACTAAGTTAACTAAAGTAAACATGAAGTAACAATTTGTAAGCTAATTTTGATTTTAATTTGAGCAAATATAATTTTAGGAAAGACATGAAGGAGGTGGCAATGAAACCCATTACAAATTGTGTTCTTACAAAGGAATCTATTTTATCCCCTCTATGATTAATTCATTCACCTTCCGGCCATATTCATCTTGTACGGCAGAGCACCAATGGGAGATACAGAGATGTGAAGAAACTATTTAAAACCACATTCCATTCAGAAAAAAATACTTAAGCCGAACGTCTACCTTACTTTCTTTAGCACTTTGTATTTCTTATCTTTGCTGAACATTAATCAATTTAATTTTACTTACTGGGAATATCCCTAGGGATAACTTCTCCAGACAAAATTATTTTCCAAAATTCTGATGAAAAATTCTTCAAACACACCTCGGGGTTTTAACCCATGAATAACCACACCCGGATAATTTAAACCCATATCCTTTCAAAAAATATCTAATTGAAATACACAGACTACCACTGAAAGTTTGAAATTAGCCCTTTTCAAACAATTTTGTTTTAGCTACAATATGAGGTTTTTCCTAACGTTTCAACAGTTTGTTCAGATTGTTCTTTATCACTTACTACGATTATGTGATCAAAGTGAAATGATCCTATAAAATAATGTTGCCTGGTTCTCATATTTAAGGCAAGAAAAAATTGCAATGAAGAAAAAGGGGCATCATGATATCTTTTATGATCTGGCTGAAATAGTGAAAGTTTTCTACTGCAGTGGTCAGCAAAGTTTTTAATTTGAAAAACATTTTTAAAACGTGAAATGATATAAACAAAACAAACGAACGCCGAAGTCATCGGCAGAAGTTGACGGTACTTTACACCAGTATTTTGTTATAGCATTTATTAGAAAATGAGGCAATATTTCGTACAACTAATAAATACTATTTGGCAAAAACTATCTTGCCTCCAGAAAATGTTGCAACTGCAAGTCTATTGTTTAAGGTAAGACAAATTGGTTCACCGTGAAACAAGAACAGATTAACAGTTTAATAAAAACATTATTTTCACGTATGCTGGTTATATGATGATCTCCCAAACATAAAAAAAAACTCGTGGAGTTTCGATGGAGAATTGGAAATAAAAAACAATGTGACGACTAAGAGGTCTACAAACATCTACAAACTCATCTTATTCAAAAGAACCGTGATCTCTTTTTCATTCAGAATGTTTAACCTCCGAGTAGACAACCCACGTTCTTGCAGGATAATTCTTCAAATTTATTTCCAATATCAAAAATGATGAGAATATATTTTCTAAATAGATACCAATTTGGGTGCAAGGTTCAATTAATAGCAGTAGCCAATATTACAAATCTACTGAAATCATGGAACTATTTGGATTGAAAATAGTCGATTTTATAGCTTTTAAAATTTTGCGGCCAAAGTATTGAAGAAAATATGGAAATTGGTCTTTAATTTCTTTTTCATTATGTATAGCTCTATTGCTTTTTCAATCCTCTAAGAAAGCAATTTGAAGAAGTGCAGCTGACACGAACATAAGTCCAAATTGGTTATCCTATAACTAACAACTTCAAAGATGTTCGCTTTTTGCCTTCAATTTTTCAATTCGTTACACTGTGCAAAGCTTAACCATTCTTCGAATTGGGGTGCACAATCAGTAGTTTTCTTTCACAGAAAATTAGTGGTTAAACCTGTTTTACATAGCTAGAGGTTTGCTCATTCATACATCAAACATGTGCAAATTAAGAGGCTAAAAAATTCAAAACCTATATTTGTGTGATATTTTGTCACTTTTTAGGTTTCTTACAGATTTGAAAACAATTTCGCTGAGATTGCCTCTCGGTGTCCAGACTACAAAAATGGTCTCTTCATGAATCTTCAAAGCTGTTAAAGACTAAAAGTCAACTTCCAGATCATCTAATTCCGAGTTTTCGGGCACAGGGTGGAGTTTGAGGGGTTTTTCGTTATCTATATCAGGTTCTGGTAGTAAAACTTCTGTTGTATTGTCTTTGTTAATGCACTTGTGGATGTAGTCTATTATCATTCCCAACCGTCTATCCAAGGCGGAAAAATGAGGCTCGAATAGAACTGGAGAAATTACATCATGTGACAAGGACTCTCGCATGACATCGCCTAGTCGGTACTCTTCCTTGGAAAGCGTTAGTAATCGTTCGTACGTTGAATTCCGAACACTATACAAAAAAGAAAAAAAAAGAAGATAATTGAAATAGCGTCAAATTCGTTAATTAAAAACAAGTAAAATCATCTAAAATAATTTAAGATAGCACGGAACTAATTAAGTATTAATCCGCAGGGTTAAAGCAGAACCCTGTAAAAAGGCTGAATAAACATTTTGAGGGACTGCCACTGCGGAAATCTTCCAAATGCAGTTACTCCTAAACGAAAGAAGTTATCAACATATTTTTTTGCACCATAAGTTTCTTCAGTAGCCCTCTATCAAAAAAAACATGCACAAGAAATTTCACGGCTATATTTCTTCAATAGAACACACACAAAACATATGGGGAGTGTGATCATAATTAGCTTGTTACGAGCAGTCTTTACATTCCATATTTGAAACGTGATTAATTTTTTACATGTTTTGTTCACCAATTTGTTTCTTTAATTCCCCTCTATCATCTGTCATGCACAGATGTAATCACGGGAAGGAAAATTACATCCTTAAGATGTAATTTCATTATTATCAAAGAAAATATTTTGAATAAATCTTCTCTGATTTATTAGCAAAACAGAGATCTTGTGTATAAAACCGACATACAGTTGCAAACCTATGTAATGAGCCTACAAGGCATTATCAGAAGTACGGTGTGTTCGTTTAATTGCAGTTACTGTGCAAAAAATATGAGTGAATATTTTCTGATAGTGATACTATTTCCACAAATAATGACAAACCAATCAACATTCGTGTCGGACTAGACGACAAAGTCCATATAACCTGGGCCCATGAGACCCAGGGGCAATACGGCCACCATTTTCGGCGGTGCTGGATATACTACTGACGATAAAAAAAAAAACTAAAGAACAACTATACATCTTTATATTTTTTTACATGAATCAAATTTATAGATAAAATTTGAAATAAAGTACATATAGCATTTATATTGTTGTTGTTGTTACTCAAAGTACAAGGTGATTTCCCCAATATACACACTTAATGATTATTGTTATAGAGACAGAAAACTCTTCAATTCTATTGAAGGAAACATGCTGAACGTAATTCAAGAGAAAAATAATGACAACGACAAAGACCTCTCAGGCTGCCTGCTCCTTAGAAAGGTACTTCAAATTAAATGACCTCAGCCATGAAATAAACAACTCCGTGATTTACGCTAGCTTCCGTCTCATGATGATGAGGCATGAATGAAATGTAGGGGTACATGTTCAATTTCGCGAAAATAAAAACAACTTCGTTACTATCAAGCAGTTATTGCCAAATAATTTTCACAAATCCCCAAGTTATTTCTCATAATTTCAGAAAACCTTGTTAAAGCGCGACTGCCTAACAGTAACACATACTAAGAAGTCATTACTTTTCTTCAAATTTCTTGAAAACACATGAAGAACTTTAAAAGCGCACGGTAAAAAGATAATTCATATGCCATTATTTTAAATCCTGAAGAAAATTTGATCCCTTCGCAGTGGTTGAGATCCCCGCGCTCGAAATGTGTCTGATTCTTTGTTATTCCTAAACAAACTTTGAATTTGGATAGATGCATTGTAGGATACTTCTGTAAAGGATCCCCGGATGGGTAGAACAAAAATGTTCTCCCGATCGGGGGTACAAACCGGACTGATAGCAGGGTATCAAAATGATATGGCACAAGGTGGCTTGTCGCTCCTTAAATGATATGGCACAAGGTGGCTTGTCGCTCCTTAAATGATATGGCACAAGGTGGCCTGCATGTCACTCCTTAAATGATATGGCACAAGGTGGCCTGCATGTCGCTCCTTAAATGATATGGCACAAGGTGGCCTGCATGTCGCTCCTTAAATGATATGGCACAAGGTGGCCTGCATGTCGCTCCTTAAATGATATGGCACAAGGTGGCCTGCATGTCGCTCCTTAAATGATATGGCACAAGGTGGCCTGCATGTCGCTCCTTAAATGATATGGCACAAGGTGGCCTGCATGTCGCTCCTTAAATGATATGGCACAAGGTGGCCTGCATGTCGCTCCTTAAATGATATGGCACAAGGTGGCCTGCATGTCGCTCCTTAAATGATATGGCACAAGGTGGCCTGCATGTCGCTCCTTAAATGATATGGCACAAGGTGGCCTGCATGTCGCTCCTTAAATGATATGGCACAAGGTGGCCTGCGTGTCGCTCCTTAAATGATATGGCACAAGGTGGCCTGCGTGTCGCTCCTTAAATGATATGGCACAAGGTGGCCTGCATGTCGCTCCTTAAATGATATGGCACAAGGTGGCCTGCGTGTCGCTCCTTAAATGATATGGCACAAGGTGGCCTGCATGTCGCTCCTTAAATGATATGGCACAAGGTGGCCTGCATGTCGCTCCTTAAATGATATGGCACAAGGTGGCCTGCATGTCGCTCCTTAAATGATATGGCACAAGGTGGCCTGCATGTAGCTCCTTAAATGATATGGCACAAGGTGGCCTGCATGTCGCTCCTTAAATGATATGGCACAAGGTGGCCTGCATGTCGCTCCTTAAATGATATGGCACAAGGTGGCCTGCATGTCGCTCCTTAAATGATATGGCACAAGGTGGCCTGCATGTCGCTCCTTAAATGATATGGCACAAGGTGGCCTGCATGTCGCTCCTTAAATGATATGGCACAAGGTGGCCTGCATGTAGCTCCTTAAATGATATGGCACAAGGTGGCCTGCATGTCGCTCCTTAAATGATATGGCACAAGGTGGCCTGCATGTCGCTCCTTAAATGATATGGCACAAGGTGGCCTGCATGTCGCTCCTTAAATGATATGGCACAAGGTGGCCTGCATGTCGCTCCTTAAATGATATGGCACAAGGTGGCCTGCATGTCGCTCCTTAAATGATATGGCACAAGGTGGCCTGCATGTCGCTCCTTAAATGATATGGCACAAGGTGGCATGCATGTCGCTCCTTAAATGATATGGCACAAGGTGGCCTGCATGTCGCCCCTTAACATCTCTAAGAGGTAATCAATTAGTTCCCTCTATCTGGAACTCTACCGAACTCTATGGTTGGGTATTTTATGAAATAGAAAAATACGTGAACGTTGGAATCTCGTGCAAACTTGATAACGATTAGTTCCACGGGCAGAAATAAGTAACTTCTATGATACAGCCCACTATCATACAAGATAAAACATGTCTGACCAACTCCCAGACTATCTGACTATAGTTAAACTCTAATGCCACGAATGGGTCTAAATGTGTTTCACGTTGCACGCATTTATCGGTTTTGGCACACACATAAAACGCATGATACGCAACTAATTCAAAATTTCAATTTTCACCGACTCTTACTTTACGAACATTTATGATGCTTTTTCGGGGAGATGATGACTGTAGTGAACTTAAAGTAACTCATTATCCATTTCAAGGATATAACCCTTTAAATGTTCACAATTTAGCAAAGATAATTAAATATTATTCGAAAGATAATCTCCCAAAGGTTGTTTTTTATCAAGCTCAATTAAGGTAATAAAAAAAAAAAAATCACGTCATCGGGAAATATATTAGAGCTAGCCACAACGGTGTTATTAAGATATAATCGCGTTGAATTAATCCTATCAGAAGTTTTATGCTACATTTTACACACATAACTCCTCTACAGTCTGACGAAGAGGGTGGTCGTCGCTACCAGCTCCGAGTATCATGTATAATTCCTGTACAGTCTGACAAAGAGGGTGGTCATCGCTACCAGCTCCGAGTATCATGAATAACTCCTCTACAGTCTGACGAAGATGGTGGTCATCGCTACCAGCTCCGAGTATCATGTATAATTCCTATACAGTCTGACAAAGAGGGTGGTCATCGCTACCATCTCCGAATACCATGTATAATTCCTATACAGTCTGACAAAGAGGGTGGTCATCGCTACCAGCTCCGAGTATCATGAATAACTCCTATACAGTCTGACAAAGAGGGTGGTCATCGCTACCAGCTCCGAGTATCATTAATAACTCCTATACAGTCTGACAAAGAGGGTGGTCATCGCTACCAGCTCCGAGTATCATGAATAACTCCTCTACAGTCTGACGAAGATGGTGGTCACCGCCACCAGCTCCAAATATCATGTATAACTCCTATACAGTCTGACGAAGAGGGTGGTCATCGCCACCAGCTCCAAATACCATGTATAACTCCTATACAGTCTGACGAAGAGGGTGGTCACCGCCACCAGCTCCAAATACCATGAATAACTCCTATACAGTCTGACGAAGAGAGTGGTCATTGCTACCAGCTCCGAATACCATGTATAACTCCTATACAGTCTGACGAAGAGAGTGGTCACCGCCACCAGCTCCAAATACCATGTATAACTCCTATACAGTCTGACAAAGAGGGTGATCATCGCTACCAGCTCCGAATACCATGTATAATTCCTATATAGTTTGACGAAGAGAGTGGTCACCGCCACCAGCTCCAAATACCATGTATAACTCCTATACAGTCTGACGAAGAGAGTGGTCACCGCCACCAGCTCCAAATACCATGTATAACTCCTATACAGTCTGACAAAGAGGGTGGTCATCGCTACCAGCTCCGAATACCATGTATAATTCCTATACAGTCTGACGAAGAGAGTGGTCACCGCCACCAGCTCCAAATACCATGTATAACTCCTATACAGTCTGACGAAGAGAGTGGTCATCGCTACCAGCTCCGAATACCATGTATAATTCCTATACAGTCTGACGAAGAGAGTGGTCACCGCCACCAGCTCCAAATACCATGTATAACTCCTATACAGGCTGACGAAGAGAGTGGTCATCGCTACCAGCTCCGAATACCATGAATAACTCCTATACAGTCTGACGAAGAGAGTGGTCACCGCCACCAGCTCCAAATACCATGTATAACTCCTATACAGTCTGACGAAGAGAGTGGTCACCGCCACCAGCTCCAAATACCATGTATAACTCCTATACAGTCTGACGAAGAGAGTGGTCATCGCTACCAGCTCCGAATACCATGTATAACTCCTATACAGTCTGACGAAGAGAGTGGTCACCGCCACCAGCTCCAAATACCATGTATAACTCCTATACAGTCTGACGAAGAGAGTGGTCATCGCCACCAGCTCCGAATATCGTGTATAATTCCTATACAGTCTGACAAAGAGAGTGGTCACCGCCACCAGCTCCAAATACCATGTATAACTCCTATGCAGTCTGACGAAGAGGGTGGTCATCGCCACCAGCTCCGAATATCGTGTATAACTTCTCTACAGTCATACAAAAAGGGTAGTCATCGCCACCAGCTCTGAATACCTACAATTCTTCTAAGTCAGACGGAGGGTGGTCATCGCCACTATCTCCGAATACCACGTATAACAACTCCTCTACAGTCTAACGAAGAGGGTGGTCATCGCTACCAGCTCCGAGTATCATGAATAACTCCTCTACAGTCTGACGAAGAGGGTGGTCATCGCTACCAGCTCCGAATACCATGTATAACTCCTATACAGTCTGACGAAGAGAGTGGTCATCGCTACCAGCTCCAAATACCATGTATAACTCCTATACAGTCTGACAAAGAGGGTGGTCATCGCTACCAGCTCCAAATACCATGTATAACTCCTATACAGTCTGACGAAGAGAGTGGTCATCGCCACCAGCTCCGAATATCGTGTATAATTCCTATACAGTCTGACAAAGAGAGTGGTCACCGCCACCAGCTCCTAATACCATGTATAACTCCTATACAGTCTGACGAAGAGGGTGGTCATCGCCACCAGCTCCGAATATCGTGTATAACTTCTCTACAGTCATACAAAAAGGGTAGTCATCGCCACCAGCTCTGAATACCATGTATAACTCTTCTACAGTCAGACGGAGAGGGTGGTCATCGCCACTATCTCCGAATACCATGTATAACAACTCCTCTACAGTCTGACGAAGAGGGTGGTCATCGCTACCAGCTCCGAGTATCATGAATAACTCCTCTACAGTCTGACAAAGAGAGTGGTCATCGCTACCAGCTCTGAGTATCATGAATAACTCCTCTACAGTCTGGCGAAGAGGGTGGTCATCGCTACCAGCTCCGAATACCATGTATAACTCCTATACAGTCTGACGAAGAGAGTGGTCATCGCTACCAGCTCCAAGTATCATGAATAACTCCTCTACAGTCTGACAAAAAGGGTGGTCATCGCTACCAGCTCGAATACCATGTATAATTCCTATACAGTCTGACGAAGAGGGTGGTCATCGCTACCAGCTCCGAGTATCATGAATAACTCCTATACAGTCTGACAAAGAGGGTGGTCATCGCCACCAGCTCCGAATATTATGAATAACTCCTATACAGTCTGACAAAGAGGGTGGTCATCGCTACCAGCTCCGAGTATCATGAATAACTCCTATACAGTCTGACGAAGAGAGTGGTCACCGCCACCAGCTCCAAATACCATGTATAACTCCTATACAGTCTGACGAAGAGAGTGGTCATCGCCACCAGCTCCGAATATCGTGTATAACTTCTCTACAGTCATATAAAAAGGGTGGTCATCGCCACCAGCTCTGAATACCATGTATAACTCTTCTACAGTCAGACGGAGAGGGTGGTCATCGCCACTATCTCCGAATATCATGTATAACAACTCCTCTACAGTCTGACGAAGAGGGTGGTCATCGCCACCAGCTCCAAATACCATGTGTTGAAAGGTCATTACAATGATTGCATGCAATGTTATACATATTCAAAAGTTAACTGGAAAAAATATTTTCTGTCAGTAAGGAAGGTTATTCTCGTGCAAAGAAGAAACCTACCTCAACTCTATAAAACTTTCGAATGTTCGATCCAACTTATAAGGTATTACTCTAAGGATAAGCATTGCCACTGCAGTTCTGTCCCTTTGAACATAACTCTGCCATGTATATGCCACCTAACCTATAAGCCGCTTAATAATACTTGTAAGGAAAAACTAAAGCACACATAAATTTGACAGGTCCAGTAGACGAAATAAAAGAAAAGTGAAATGAAAGTGACCAAGGAAGCGGAAGAGAAGAGGGGAGGAGGGGGAGGAGGGGGCATCTTGTTCCATGGACCGTGCAATTCCATACATGCGCGTACAGCCGTACTAGTGAAACATTCAGAAAACTGTGAAATGGAAGACTATTTTTCTCTGCTAAACCTTTAGATTTCAGCGAAACTTTTGTAGCGCATCATTTAGTTAGCGTGGGAAACACGATGTAAACAATAACAAAGATTTCGTGACTACCGTGTAATCTAGAAAAGTTTAATGTTTGGTGGCTTAACCTCAGCAGCGATGATCGTCAGGGTGATCGTTATCAGTGAGTCCCACAGATTTTATGAACAGTGAGAAGATTGATATCTATTGGTTGGGAGTACTTTGAAGATAGTAACGAGAGAAGATTGACATCTGTTGGTTGGGAGTATTTAGTAACGAGAGAAGCTGCATCAATCATGTATTATTAGTTCACTGACAGCAAGACAGTCACAAGTTCATTCAAACACCTGTTCAGCCCACCAGCCGAGATACAACATCCCCTCTGAGCCCATTATCTCTCACACATATCTGAGTTTGTTTCCTCCGCACGGGCAACATTATTCAGGTTTTACTATTTATCGACGTGCAACAACCTGTTTTGAACTTGAAATAGGAATTTCGCGATCCCTTTAAATAGTTACATTGCTTGAAATGTTTCATCAAAGGTCTGTAGCCTTACTTCAAGACATTTTATATTAGTCAGTGGAGGGTTGAAAGTCACGCGAATTGCCACCAAAGTCTGAAGAACCAAACCCTATTAACGAGTTCATCGCGAACATCAGGATGTGAACCGGCGCAGACGATAAAGAATGTCTATCTGTCGTGGGGATATGATCCATTTGAAACTAAGAATGTAGCTTTTGACCCCAAATCAAACAGGTGAACAGGTGAAGGCACAAGAAATGGAAAATAGGTCACAAAATGTCGCCTTTATTTTCTGAGTAGACTTTTTCAAAGTAGGTACAAAACGCCGAGAGAATGAACAGTGCGAATCATTGCAGGCAAACACTGCGCTCTTTGGATGAACTGGACTCTTGTAGACCAGCCGAAGATAAAATACTTCAGACCGTAAGGGTGGATCCCATCGCTGAATTTGCATGTTACGGCCATTTTATAGGTCAAAAAGTTCAACCTGGATTTTCGGAATTTTGCATGAATTTAAATCTTTTGCTAAAAGATATATCTAATGAATATATATTGATGATGATTCAAATGTGTCTAACGCATGCTAGGGACCTTCAAAAGTTCATATTAGTACACAAACATAAACCATGACACAACCACAAAGGTGTGATTTTCTCGAAATTAATTATATCAAAATTATTCATATCTAATCTATTCTGCAAACCTTTTTCAGAACTTTTAGATATTGAAGGAAAATTGAAATTATATCGGTTTGGCAGAAAATAGGTATCTTGAAATTTAACCAGAAAACCAAAATGTTTAGAGGTTCCAAAGCATTGTTGGTTGATTTTCAAGTTTTATACTAACTGACATGATTGCATATCATATACGGACCATGAGTTACCTGTATACCACATATGAGTGCGATGTGTTTACACACGAGCTTTTTGTAGCATTTCAACATTAAGGCATGCATATTAGTGATCAACCCTGTTGAACTGACATATAATATGCAAGCATAGTGCAAACAGACATGTTTGCTATAAATTTATCATTTTTTTCAACATTGTTTTATCTTATATTAAGCCACGCCCCATCCCCCACCGCCACCGCAATATCACGAATATGTATACACTAGCTAACAACATAAATATACAATGCATGAATAAAAACAGACACGTAGTTGTTAAAATATGAGCATTTAAAGATTTTTACATTAAGCCATTTTTACATTTTTACACTTAAGTATTGTCAATTATGCAGAAAATAGGTGCAATTTAGCTTGGAAAATAGCTGAAATCAGCTAAATAGCCGAAGTGTCGCATGCCTGCATGAATGCAGTTTATCGTTCTTGAGATACCGTTTTAACAAGTTTGTTGTCACAGAAACAAACACACATACATACACACGCCAGCATGACTGCATAGGTTCCTTGTGCTATAATTAGCATTGAAATGTGTTTTTTATGTAACTGGATAATACCGAGTAACTGGTACTCAAAAATAATTATAATAATATATTTCTAAAATATTCTAAGTTTCTCCCAATGAAAACAAGGTTTTATTAGTCTACTATTTCAGAATGAAACCTTTAATCTGGATATCTCCCGCATTAACCACCAATCGAAGGTATCTCCCGGATTTCCCATCATTCGGGGGTATCTCTCGAATTAACCCTCAATCGAGGGTATCTCCCGAATTACCCATCAATCGAGGGTATCTCCCGGATAAGCCATCATTCGAGGGTATCTCCTGGATTAACAATCCAGAGTATCTCCCGGATTAACCATCAATCGAGGGTATCTCCCGGATTAACCATCAATCGATGGTATCTCCTAGATTTACAATCCAGGGTATCTCCCGATTTAACCATCAACCAAGGGTATCTCCCGGAGTAACCATCAATCCAGGGTATCTCCCGGATAAACCATCAATCGAGATTATCTCCCGGATTAAGCATCAATCGATAGTATCTCCCGGATTAACAATCCATGGTATCTCCTGGATTCACCCTCAATGAAGGGTATCTCCTGGATAAACCATGAATTCAGGGTATCTCCCGGATTAACCATTAATCGAGGGTATCTCCCGGATTAACCATCAATTGAGGGTATCTCCTGGATTAACCATCAATCCAGGGTATCTCCTGGATTAACCATCAATCCAGGGTATCTTTCGGATTAACCATCAATCCAGGGTATCTCCCGGATTAACCATCAATCGAGGGTATCTCTCGGATTAACCATCAATCCAGGGTATCTCCATGATTAATAGGAGATGCAGCTTCATGTCTTACTTGCCACTGGTGAAAAAAAATACTTACTAACTTTCCTTATCCTACACATGTAGCTTCATATTGTTATGTGCATGTTTTTAAAGGAGACATTAAAGTCTGATACAATCCCTATTTCTATGATAGAATTACAAATAACAAATCTTTTGACCTGGATTGTATATGTCTCGAAACAATCTAACACGTTTTGTAATTATTAATTACTTTGAAGCAGCTACTAAATAGTAGCCGTCAGCCCTATTATCAGCCCATCAGAATGTTGGAATGCTTTGTATTTATTTATATTGTAGCTCAAGCTTTTGTGAAGGTGAATGGCATGAAATTATCAAAACATGCTGTTAGAACTTTGTGTCGCATCATTGTGGAATACAAACTGTAATCACATTTTAGAAGAAATACTTTATGATACTTATGCACCTGTTGGGGAAATTACGCCATCATGCACACGAGTTTGATCAGAATTGAACAAAATGGCAGCCATGTGTCGACTTTATCGATGAATAACTTGAGAATAAGATTTTGATTTGCTGTTTTTGATACTTAGTTTATATTTGTATCCTCTATAATATGAAATAATGATTATATCAGACTTTAATAATAACAATTTCATTTTACTTGAGATTCACAAGTAAAGCAGGGTGCATATGCATTTCTTTATAATTACACCTCCATGGTATAATGAAAAAAAGAAGGTTATACTAAATACTTAAATTTCCATATATTAGCCACATACAACAAATAAAGGAATATTCCCGTGAATTTCCATTTTCATATGTATGATATAATATTCCTGTAAGCTTCATGTTAGCTTTGCGAAATTACAAATTATCTATGATACTTTGATACGTCAATGCAACACTGGTAGAGAGGGGCTGATATACGATACGTATAAGCAAGACTGGTAAAGAGGGCTGATATACGGTACTTACATGCAACACTGATAGAGAGGGGTTGGTATACGGTACTTACATGCACCACTGGTAGAGAGGGGCTGATATACGGTACTTACATGCAACACTGGTAGAGAGGGGCTGATATACGGTACCCGCATGCAACACTAGTAAAGAGGGGCTGATGTACGGTACTTACATGCAACACTGGTAGAGAGGGGCTGATATACGGTACTTACATGCAACACTGGTAGATAGGGATTGATATACGGTACTTACATGCAACACTGGTAGATAGGGGCTGATATACGGTACTTACATGCAACACTGGTAGATAGGGGTTGATGTACTTACATGCAACACTGGTAGATAGGGGTTGATATGCGGTACTTACATGCAACACTGGTAGATAGGGGCTGATGTATGGTACTTACATGCAAGACTGGTAGAGAGGGGTTGGTATACGGTACTTACATGCACCACTGGTAGTGAGTGAGGAGTTGATATACGGTACTTACATGCAACACTGGTAGAGAGGGATTAATATACGGTACTTACATGCAACACTGGTAGAGAGGGGCTGATATACGGTACTTACATGCAACACTGGTAGATAGGGGCTGATATACGGTACTTACATGCAACACTGGTAGAGAGGGGCTGATATACGGTACTTACATGCAACACTGGTAGAGAGGGATTAATATACGGTACTTACATGCAACACTGGTAGAGAGGGGCTGATATACGGTACTTACATGCAACACTGGT
This sequence comes from Chiridota heheva, assembly GCA_020152595.1. NCBI lineage: Eukaryota > Metazoa > Echinodermata > Holothuroidea > Apodida > Chiridotidae > Chiridota > Chiridota heheva. Next base: position 381,023 of record JAIGNY010000936.1, read on the forward strand.
AGATAGGGGCTGATATACGGTACTTACATGCAACACTGGTAGAGAGGGGCTGATATACGGTACTTACATGCAACACTGGTAGATAGGGGTTGGTATACGGTACTTACATGCACCACTGGTAGTGAGTGAGGAGTTGATATACGGTACTTACATGCAACACTGGTAGATAGGGGCTGATATACGGTACTTACATGCAACACTGGTAGAGAGGGGCTGATATACGGTACTTACATGCAACACTGGCGGTGAGTGAGGAGTTGATATACGGTACTTACATGCAACACTGGTAGAGAGGGGCTGATATACGGTACTTACATGCAACACTGGTAGAGAGGGGCTGATATACGGTACTTACATGCAACACTGGTAGATAGGGGCTGATATACGGTACTTACATGCAACACTGGTAGATAGGAATTGATATACGGTACTTACATGCAACACTGGTAGAGAGGGGCTGATATACGGTACTTACATGCAACACTGGTAAATAGGGGCTGATATACGGTACTTACATGCAACACTGGCGGTGAGGGGTTAATATACGGTACTTACATGCAACACTGGTAGATAGGGGTTGATATACGGTACCCGCATGCAACACTAGTAAAGAGGGGCTGATGTACGGTACTTACATGCAACACTGGTAGATAGGGGCTGATACACGGTACTTAAATGCAACACTGGTAGAGAGGGGCTGATATACGGTACTTACATGCAACACTGGTAGAGAGGGGCTGATATACGGTACTTACATGCACCACTGGTAGAGAGGGGCTGATATACGGTACTTACATGCACCACTGGTAGATAGGGGCTGATATACGGTACTTACATGCACCACTGGTAGAGAGGGGCTGATATACGGTACTTACATGCAACACTGGTAGAGAGGGGCAAGAATAGAGACGTCATCTGTCTGGTATTTTCCAAATCTGCAAGAAACAGTTTAATACATTGTTTACTAAATGTGTCAAGAAACTAAAAGCAATAAACTGTTTTTACCGATATCAAAGTGCAGATATAAATGCAATCTTCCTAAACGGATTTAAATCAGTGCCTTAGGCTTTACGTAAATTTACAATAGAAGTACAGAGTGGTAACATAGTAAAGGACGGTCGTCGTGTATGATAAAGCCGCTCGCCGTATCTTCAAGAAATCACGCTACGATAGTGCACTTCCTTACCTGCCTACTGAACGATCTTCACGGTTACCAATCTCCCAGAAAATTTATTTCAAGATTTGCCTCCAATTGTATAAAGCTCCGATGGACAAGTCACCATCTAACACAAGCAACCGCCTCCAAATATATACACCAGCTCGATGTCTCCGTATGTCTTCAAAGCTTTTGCTTTCTGTTTCTAAAATATCAATTAAGACAGGAGATTGTGCCTTCTCCAATGCTGCTCAAAAGTTACGGAAGTCTCCCTTTTAACATTAAAAGTGTTCGTTCTACAGCTTCCTTTGATGTAAGAAACTTCTCTTCTTAGCTATATTCTTATGTGCGCTTTGTAACCATTGTTTGGAAAAAGGGCACAGCTTATATATACCAGAATGCATGAAATGTTTGTATGTATCTATGATAAAGAAGGCAAATGCTGAAAAATGCTCTAAAATGTTTTAAGTTCTGTATCATTTGTGTAGAACTGACTGAAATCAGACTAGTTGTGACATCACAACCTTAGATTCATAAAGCCTTTATGTAATCTATCATATTTCTTCTGCAACTTTGTGGCTTAAAAACCGTTAGATATGTCAGGAAAGTAGTCAAACAGAATCTAGTAAGACTCGGGTAATTATAATCTATCACCTGAAGGTAAAAAAAACTGAAGAAGAAAAATTTTAATAGCAAAAATGTTAGATAAAATTTTCTTCAAAATACACCAACAATTGTTAAGAATGTAAGTGCCAATCTTTGTAGACTCACTTTACCACTCATTTCTAAACAGGTGAGACAGAACTTTAATTTCAAATATCTTCTTAACGGAATAAGATATTGTAGTAATTTCTTCACCATTTTGTGTTTCACTCCATATGAAATGACCACTTAACTAAACAAATTTGAAATAGGCCTACGTTAGGTCAAATTGGCAACTGGTCAATGCAAAAAAAAAACTAAAATAAGTATTAAACCTTCATTCTCAAGACTAAACAGGGCCGTGGGAACGATCTAAAAAGTAGGGACTTAGACGAAATCCCAACACAATGGCAAGTTAATGGGAAAAAGTAGCACACATTTGACTATCATTAGGGAAATTAGTGAGTGGGGAAGGGGCTCATACCCAGTGGCGTAGGAACAATTTTTTCTTGGGGAGGGGAGGGGGCTGAAGCTTTATTTCTCCAAGAACCTCGATCCCCACCCAAAAGCCTCGTTTTTGGCATGGTTTCTTGGGCATGTCTGGCGCTTTGGGCATTTGTTTTCTCTTCTTTTTTTTAAAAGAAGAATGAACAAGTGACATTCTTGTTATCTTCCTTTTTTAACTCTAACAGACTTGCCGGCAGTAGACATGCGTGCACGTACAACAGCACGTATAATTTGTTATGTACGTACAACGGTACAAACACATAAGGTGTCACAGATGCCCCACGCGTAATTTTTGTTTTCTTTTCTGGAGTATTTAGGACAATTTGCATTGTTATTAGTTAAAAATCCTTCTAAATCACTGTCTAATTTTCAACGGGGTAAACGCAAATTGTCCTAAACACTCATGGGAGAAAAATTATGCTGCCCGCACTCAGAGTCTGCGGTAGCACTTAAATGTTATGTTTAATACGGCTTCGATCAGTTCAAAATGATTATGAGGGTGCTAAGAAGTAATAGTCTCCATCGAAATTACATTACCCTTTTTATCAACATAATCGAAGAAATTAGAACATATGAATATCCTGGAAAATTATATTATTTAAAGTGAGTATAATTAACTCTTATAAGGGTTTTTCCATATTTGTAGTGGAAAAGGGAAGGGGGGTGGTGGCTAAAGCATATTTTAGCCCCTCCCCCTAAATTTTGACTGGGGGGTCCAAAGCCCCCAGCCCCGATTCCTACGCCCTTGCTCATACCCCATCCCCTGCTCCCACAAAACTGCTTAATATTGCCCACTCATTTTTATGGTCAAAACCCCGTTTTTTGTTTTTTTTATTTAAACGACGAAAATCAGACCAAAAACTAAGCTTTTCTTGCGCACAGCAATGATTTCAAAAAGTTTGTTATGAACAAATGGCAAAATCGTACAGTTTATATGACAATGTTCATAACTTTCTGTACACTTTTTCACTTTCGGTACATTTCATTTTAATTTGAACAAAACTACCGTCTAACTCTAAGTGTTTTAGATAGGATTTCTCCCACCTCTATACGGATGGACCAGATAGTTAGCAGCTCCTGCCTGTAGAAAATTTGAAATCAAAAGGGAAAATGACAGAAAATATACGTAACAGGTGGAGATCACTTCAAGGAAAGATTTTCTACTGGCGCCTTCAATCCGTTAAAATGGCGATCTCCTTGTTAGTTAATTCCCGTCGCAGTTTGACGTTGCACGATTTAAGGAGCTTAGTATTTAGTTTCATTTCTTATTACAGGAGACCGCATGACCGAAGTTTCGCAGTTTGGGTGGTATACCTTTAGATCTATAGGTGCATGGGATGACGTCGCAGATAAGATATATAGGTGCATGGGATGACGTCACAGATAAGATATTTAGGTGTATGAGATGATGTCGCAGATAAGATCCATAGGTGTATGGGTTGACGTCGCAGATAAGATATATAGGTGTATGCGCTGACGTCGCAGATAAGATCTATAGGTGTATGGGATGACGTCGCAGATAAGATATATAGGTGTATGAATGAGGTCGCAGATCAGATATATAAGTGCATGGGATGACGTCGCAGATAAGATATATAGGTGTATGGGATGACGTCGCAGATAAAATATACAGGTTCATGGGATGACGTCACAGATAAGATATATAGCTTCATGGGATGACGTCGCAGATAAGATATATAGGTGCATGGGATGACGTCGCATATAAGATATATAGGTCCATGGACAGATGGATGACGTCGCAAAAAAGCTATATAGGTGCAAGGATGACGTAGCAGATAAGATATATAGGTGCATGGGACGACGTCGCTGATAAGATGTATAACTGCATGGGATGACGTCGCAGATAAGCTATATAGGTGCATGGATGACGTCGCAGATAAGATATATAGGTGCATGGATGACGTCGCGGATAAGATATATAGGTGTATGGGATGACGTCACAGATAAGATATATAGGTGCATGCGATGACGTCGCAGATAAAATATATAGGTGTATGGGATGACGTCGCAGATAAGATATATAGGTGCATGGGATGACGTCGCAGATAATACATATAGGTGCATGAGATGACGTCGCAGATAAATTATATAGGTGCATGGGATGATGTCGCAGACAAGATACCAGGTATATAGGCGTGTCGGGATGACGTCGCAGATAAGATATAGGTGTATGGGATGACGTCGCATATAAGATATATAGGTGTATGGGATGACGTCGCAGATAAGATCTATAGGTGTATGGGATGACGTCGCAGATAAGATATATAGGTATATGGGATGACGTCGCAGATAAGGTATATAGGTGTATGGATGACGTCGCAGATAAGATATATAGGTGCATGGGATGACGTCGCTGATAAGAAATATAGGTGTATGGATGACGTCGTAGATAAGAAATATAGGTATATGGGATGACGTCGCAGATAAGGTATATAGGTGCATGGGATGACGTCGCAGATAAGAAATATAGGTGCATGGGATGACGTCGTAGATACGAAATATAGGTATATGGGATGACGTCGCAGATAAGGTATATAGGTGCATGGGATGACGTCGCAGATAAGGTATATAGATGTATGGGATGACGTCGCAAATATAATTTATAAATGGGTTATTCTGTCCCATTAATAATAGTTATGGCATTTTATATAGTCAAATGTCGAAATTTAACATCACACACAAGTTCACGTAAATCGCTTATTCATACGGCCAAAAACGATCTTCCTGCTAACACATAACTGTAGTATGGTTATAGTTAAATGAAAATAGTTTAAGATTTTCACATTGCTTTTTCAACAGTTCAAAGCGTTCTCCTTCAATGTTGATAAACATGTAGTAGTTTTTATATTGTTTGGCAGATAATTAAAATCTGACTCTGAGCACATCAGTATTTGAGCTTTTGAGTTATGGTGGAGTTATGAAAGTTTCATCAGTTTTAGTTCATTTAAAAAAATATTGGGGAAATGGCAGACTCAAAAACGTTGGGCTAGCATTTTCTGCACCACTTAGATTTTAGAGCAATTCAGCTAATGTTGCCTCTACACATCCATATACCTTGAACTGATACAAAAATAATGCTTTCTTCGCCGTTTTGTTTCTTTTATATAACAAGATCTTTTAAGAACTTGAACGGCCTTCAACAATTTGGCAAGTAACTTTAAGTACACGACTTAATCTAAGCAGGAATATGTTAAACGATCCAAGTGTTAGATAAATAATCTATGTGTTAGATAGAGAATCTATGTGTTAGATAGATAATCTATGTATTAGATAGAGAATCTATGTCTTACATAGAGAATCTATGTGTTAGATAGAGAACTTGTGCGACATATATGACATCCTACAGGCCCGGCGCAATAATGGTCTGTTTGTACAAAATACTTTACGCTTTACAGAATATCTATTTCATGTTTTATTTCCACAGCTCTAACAGAAATCCTAACAATCAATTTCCTATCTTCGTAATGGTTGCATCGATCAATTTCTTATGTTCGTGATGATTGCATCGATCAATTTCCTATGTTCGTGATGGTTGCATCGATCAATTTCCTATGTTCGTGAAGTTTGCATCGATCAATTTCCGATGTTCGTGAAGGTTGCATTCATAATGATCAATTATTGCTCAATGTTTTCACTTCAGCAACACGAGTAAAACTTGACCTAAATATCGTAACTTTGAGGAGACAAAAGTACCTACCACACAAGTTGTAATTCAGACTTCAAATCATTAACCTAAAAAGGGGAAAATCATAAGCGCAACATTCTTGAAATCGGGATGATCTCGAATGAAGAAAGTACATTCAAGGATACTTATAGTTTTTACATACCAAAATCGGCGGGAGACATCTAATTTTGGACAAAGATGATATTTTAACGATGACATCTTTGTATTCCTGCTGGGTGTTCAGCTAACCGGGGAACCATTCGTACAAAATTGAAGTAATTTTCTTCAAGAAATATGTTAAGAAAATGAAGATGAGGTCGCCAACCTTCTAGGGTTCACCAAGGACTTCAACCTTGATTATCTCCTTAACGGAGTAAGATATTGAAGTAGTTTCTTCACTATTTTCGTTTTGTTTTACACGTTCCATGACCTCTCCCTGGACACTGGTATATGACTTGGCGCGTTGCATGATATAAATTACGACTCATATATTTCAGAACTTAAAATGCCAACCTGCCACTATTAACAGCTTGCGGTGAACGTCAAGTACAATTTGAACTTCGATATAATTGGTTTGGCACGGGCTCAGTGACGGGAGCGGCACCGTGATAATTTTACGAGGGCAACATACATTTTTACGTTGGACGACCACACGTCCAGTGAAGGGTCTGCGAATGCAAGGTGAAAAGAGGAGGCCTAGTTTCAATTCATACAAAGTACTGGTGACATCTACCAATCCGGGCGAGGTTCTGCAAAACACCTATACTACCATAGACGTTCTGCAGCAGTTTTGTTAAAATATTGCAATAAATATGTACAGGAATTCTAAGTAATGGACCTTATTTCATATAAGATGTAGGACTTAATAATTTCACTTCTTAAAATTTGCAATCTTACAGAGAAAAATTATATTTTTTACAAAAATATGCCTGTCTTTTATTTTCCCTATATTTCAAGTTTCACATCTCACCGGGAACTAACATTTTCCGCAACCGTATTTCTAATAGCGCTAGCGTCTCAAAACAAATCGCAATGACGTCAGTAAGTGCATGTGCTTACTGACGTCATTAATAATCGACTTGGGCCTATGTGTTACAATCGTTCAGAGATACAGAAAAGCGTATAAATTGTGTGTATGAAGATTATAGCTACATGCACGTATATGGCCAAGCGGGTCATAACATCTCAGTTCTTACATCGTAACATTCACTTCTTACGTTGTAACAATTCCATTGCATACTTATAAAACGGATCCTTAATTAGCTGTTTGCTTTAGGCGTAAGAAGTACGCACATTCCACCATGTCTTGCACCTTCAATTAAGGGGCACTTTTGTCACATTTGACAGTAGTTGATGGGCACTTTTGTCACCTTTGACAGTAATTGATGGGTACTTTTGTCACCATTGACAGTAACTGATGGGCACTTTTTCACCTTTGACAGTAATTGAGGGGCATTTTTGTCAGCTTTGACAGTAATTGATGGCACTTTTGTCACCTTTGACAGTAATTGAGGGGCACTTTTGTCAACTTTGACATTAATTGAGGGGCACTTTTGACAGTAATTGAGGGATACTTTTTTCACCTTTGGCAGTAATTGAGTGGCACTTTCTGTCACCTTTGACAGTAATTGAGGGGCATTTTTTTTGAAGGGCACTTTTGTCACCTTTGACAGTAATTGAGGGGCATTTTTGTCACCTCTGACAGTAATTGATTGTTACTTTTTTCACCTTTGACACTGATTGAGGGGAACTTTTGTCACTTTGACAGTAATTGATGGGTACTTTTTTCACCTTTGGCAGTAATTGAGTGGCACTTTCTGTCACCTTTGACAGTAATTGAGGGGCATTTTTTTGAAGGGCACTTTTGTCACCTTTGACAGTAATTGAGGGGCATTTTTGTCACCTCTGACAGTAATTGATGGGCACTTTTTTCACCTTTGACACTGATTGAGGGGAACTTTTGTCACTTTGACAGTAATTGATGGGTACTTTTTCACCTTTGGCAGTAATTGAGTGGCACTTTCTGTCACCTTTGACAGTAATTGAGGGGCATTTTTTGAAGGGCACTTTTGTCACCTTTGACAGTAATTGAGGGCATTTTGTCACCTCTGACAGTAATTGATGGGCACTTTTTCACCTTTGACACTGATTGGGGAACTTTTGTCACTTTGACAGTAATTGATGGGTACTTTTTCACCTTTGGCAGTAATTGAGTGGCACTTTCTGTCACCTTTGACAGTAATTAAAGGGCACTTTTGTCACCTTTGACAGTAATTGAGGGCACTTTTGTCACCTTTTACAGTAATTGAGGGGCACTTTTGTCATCTTTGACATTAATTGAGTGGCACTTTCTGTCTTTGACAGTAATTGAGGGCATTTTTGATGGGCACTTTTGTCACCTTTGACAGTAATTGAGGGGCATTTTTGTCACCTCTGACAGTAATTGATGGGCACTTTTTTCACCTTTGACACTGATTGAGGGGAACTTTTGTCACTTTGACAGTAATTGATGGGTACTTTTTTCACCTTTGGCAGTAATTGAGTGGCACTTTCTGTCACCTTTGACAGTAATTAAAGGGCACTTTTGTCACCTTTGACAGTAATTGAGGGGCACTTTCGTCACCTTTTACAGTAATTGAGGGGCACTTTTGTCATCTTTGACATTAATTGAGGGCACTGTTGTCACCTTTGACAATAATTGAGGAGTACTTTATTGAGGAACACTTTTGTCACCTTTGACAGAAAATGAGAGGCACTTATTTGAGGGGAACTTTTGTCACCCTTAACAGTAAATGAGGGGCACTTTTGTCATCTCTGACAGTAATTGAGGAGCACTTTTGACACCTTTGACAGTAATTGAGGGGCACTTTTGTCAACTTTGACAGCATTTGATGGGCACTTTTTTCACCTTTGACAGTAATTGAGGGACACTTTTGTCACTTTTGGCAGTAATTAATGGGCACTTTTGTCACCTTTGACAGTAATTGAGGAGCACTTTTGTCAAATTTGACATAAATTGAGGGGCACTTTTGTCTCCTTTGACAGTAATTGAGGGGCACTTTTTGGAGGGGCACTTTTGTCACCTTTGACAGTAATTGAGGGGCACTTTTGTCAACTTTTAAAGTAATTGAGGGGCACTTTTGTACCTTTGACAGTAATTGAGCAGCACTTTTTTCACCTTTGACAGTAATTAAGGGGAACTTTTTTCTTCTTTGACAGTAATTGAGGGTCACTTTTGACATCTTTGACAGTAATTCAGGGGCACTTTTGTCAACTTTGACAGTAATTGAGGGGCAGTTTTGTTCACTTTGACAGTAATTGAGGAGCACTTTTTCACCTTTGTCAGTAATTGAGCACTTCTGACACCTTTGACTTTAATTAGGCGGCACCTTTGTCATCTTTGACAGTAATTGAGGGGCACTTTTGTCACCTTTGACAGTAATTGAGGGGCACTTTTGTCACCTTTGACAGTAATTGAGGGTCACTTTTGACACTTTTGACAGTAATTTAGCGGCACTTTTGTCAGCTTTGACAGTAAATGAGGGGCACTTTTGTCAACTTTGACAGTAATTGAGGGGCACTTTTGTACATTTGACAGTAATTGAGGGGCAATTTTGTCACCTTTGACAGTAATTGAGGGGCACTTTTGTCACATTTGACAGTAATTGAGGGGTACTTTATGGAGAGGCACTTTTGTCACCTTTGACAGTAATTGAGGGGCACTTTTTTGGAGGGGCACTTTTGTCATCTTTTACAATAATTGAATGATTGAGGGGCACTTTTGTCATCTTTGACAGTAATTGAGGGGCAGTTTTGTTCATTTTGACAGTAATTGAGGGGCACTTTTTTCACCTTTGACACCTTTGACTTTAATTAAGCAGCACCTTTGTCACCTTTGACAGTAATTAATGGGCACTTTTGTCAACTTTGACAGTAATTGAGGGTCACTTTTGACAGTAATTTAGCGGCACCTTTGTCACCTTTGACAGTAATTGAGGGGCACCTTTGTCACCTTTGACAGTAATTGAGGGGCACTTTTGTCACCTTTGACAGTAATTGAGGGGCACTTTTCTCACATTTGACAGCACGTTTGTCATTTTTCGGTTCCTACACCTATGTACATTATTGACAATATTTTAGGAACGTTTCTTTTAATGAGACTGAACATTGCTCAAAAAGAAAACTTCATTTCTAGTTATTTCGCATTTAGGAAATGGTTATTTTTGCATTTTCTAATTTGTTTCGATTACTAAAAGTGTCTGTCTGCTTTTCATTGTCCATAAGCGAAATTCGTGTACAGTAAAAACTTACTTCCGTCACCCACGAAAGGTATCCAACTGAGTGTGTGTCACATGCATATACAATACCCAGCTGAGTATGAGTCACATGCATATACAATATCCAGCTGAGTGTGTCACATGCATATCCAATATCCACTTGAGTATGCATGCATATACAATACCAGCTGAGTGTGTCACATGCATATCCAATATCCAGTTGAGTGTGTTACATGCATATACAATATCCAGTTGAGTGTGTTACATGCATATACAATATCCAGCTGAGTGTGTGTCACATGCATATCCAATATCCAGCTGAGTGTGTGTCACATGCATATACAATATCCAGCTGAGTGTGTGTCACATGTATATACAATATCCAGCTGGGTGTGTGTCACATGCATACACACTATCCAGCTGAGTGTGTGTCACATGTATATACAATATCCAGCTGAGTGTGTGTCACATGTATATACAATATCCAGCTGAGTGTGTGTCACATGTATATACAATCTAACTTGGTAAGTATGGTAGCAGGACGAGTTCTTTTTTCTTCTACAATTCAAACCTTGAATATCCGTAGCATATACACTGCATGGTCTTACACAGGTCGTTATACCCTAAGTGAAGTATGGAGCTCCTGTCTGAAATATTTGTGATAACAATTAATTAGACCCATCGTATTTACAATTATGATCATATGCAAACATGGATGTAAATGCCACCTATTTACGTCATATGCAGGTTACTAGAATATACTTTTTTTAAACCACACGTAAACAAAAGATATAGAGCAAGTTCTTTAAAACAAATATGAAATTCAACTCGTCCGATTAAGATCTCGGCATTAAAGCGGCTTTGTCGTAAAAGATTTAAGAGATGAGAATTAAAAAGAGTTAAGTTGATAATAACAGATGAAAATTGAAAATACAGTTGATTTCATAAAAGAAAAGATATTGATATGCCTGGCCGGACCTGGTAGGTTTTGTTACTCAAAATTTGAATGCAAACATCAACAACAAAGGGGACGTGGGCACATAATGGACACAAACAGGCCATGATCGAAACTAAACTGAAATCAATCCTATGGAGCCAGTGTCAAGATGGCCATTGTAGTTAAAGGTGTGTGTTCGATTGTCGGCCACGTCCAAGCCCCCCCCCCTCTTCCTTTTCGTACAAAGTGTTGTACAATAGGCCCTATTTTTCTCATTATCATGCTAATATTTCAGCTTTCAAAACTTTTTTATTTATAGTCATCCATAATAATTAACACCGTATTGAATAGAGCACTGCAATTTCCCTATGACCCTCTAAATGGCCCAGTGTCACTGATGTCAATTATTAGAATTTCCGTGAAGTAGCATCCAGTTACATACACATACTTACTGTACACTCAGCGGCCTTGCCTTATGTGTATTTATTATTAATTGAGCTGACAAATTGCAGGCAAGGTGGGAAACGCTTAATTCACCAAAAGAACAAAATATAAGTCCCTGAAAAACATCGTTAAAAAATGAAAAGTACATAAAACAACAGATTCGTCTCCATTCAAACATTTTTAGTTAACTTGAAGGACCCAACATTTCAACAGCTTAATTTAAAGGACCAATATTTCAACAGCTTAACTTGAAGGACCCAATATTTCAACAGCTTAACTTGGTCCCAAAAATTGTATCTTCCAATTGACATTTGTTAGGAGGTAACTTGAAAATCAGTGCTGGCATAGATGATCAATTTAATTTCTTTAAAATTGGCCCCCATATTTCATAATCTACCTTTCAAATAGTCTAGATCATTCACTTTGAAATCAGATTTACAGTGTACCATAATGGCACATTTTGATACAATATTTTGGGGGTAACTTCATTCAATTATAGGATTGTCAGATTATATAATCTCAAACTTTGAATCGTGACCTTGACTTAAAATGATTTATGTACAAAGTTCTTCGGATCTCCCAATGAAAATTGTTTGAATTTGCAGTTGAAAATGAAACAGAATTTCGGTTTAAATGTGCATCAATAATCATACATCCCAATGAAAGTAATTAGGTAACAATTACGTTTCCGAAACAAAAGTTTGGATCCATTGCAACTCATTCGATCCCCTACGCCTTTTCTTACCTTTGTTAACACTGCACAAAGTTTCCATTTCTGCCGATTAAAGTTTCCCAAATTTGCGATTGTAAATGAGGCAAATTTATCTTTTTGGTGAATGGGACAAAATTAAAATTACGCGATAATTACATTAATTTACGCGATAATTACAATTTGACATATACATGTTGGGAGAGATGTAGACACTTTACATAAGGCCTTACAAGTAACACTTGTTGTCAAAACTACATGAAAATAGAAAGTGTAACAATGTTCCAAACTTGACTTAGCAGTGTGAAATCTTGGCAAGATCGCTTCATTATTCCGGAAATTTACTCCAGAAACAAGAGAAACACCTTCTGCAGACCTACAATGCATGTATTCGTACGTACGTACAGTAAACACACAGTAAATGCGCTTACAAGATTAGCGCACGAGTTACTGGCCCGATCACTAAATGTTCCTGGACCACTAAATGGCCCTTGGAATATTTAGTGACCCGGGTCACTAAATGTCCCAATCGGTGGCCCAAGGACATTTAGTGACTTAGGGTCACCAGTGACCGAGGGTCACTAAATGTCCCAACCGTTCCAAGATTACTTCCCGCAGGGAAATGGCAACATCCCCACTCCCGAAAAACTGATCCCAAGAGCAATAAAAATGACCGCATTTTCTAATGCATATTCTTCTGGCCACCGGCCAACAAAATACGTGTATGTCTTTTCTCGGGATACGCCTGACGTCTTCTCCAAATCTATAACTCAAATGTCCACGTGCTACGTGGTTACTTTTCGTAACCCACAAATAATTAAGTTCTGAGTTTTAACTCTCTCTAAACAAAATCACAAGACTCACTTACAGACGTCATTCTAATATTTGTGTTATGTGATGCGTCACATGGTTGCTCAGGGAGTCTACTACAGAATTAAACTATACATTATAGCCTAACCCATCACTCCAGTGACGAATTATTATGTTCACTTGTGTAATGGAATATAGTAGGCATCGTAATCTTGGAGTAGTAGGCATACGGGCACATCGTATTCTAACAGTAGTAGGTATACGGACCCATCGTATTATAACAGTGGTAGGTATACGGGCCCATCGTATTCTAACAGTAGTAGGCATACGGGCCCATCGTATTAAAACAGTAGTAGGTATACGGACCCATCGTATTATAACAGTAGTAGGTATACGGGCTCATCGTATTTAACAGTAGTAGGCATACGGGCCCATCGTATTATAACAGTAGTAGGTATACGGGCCCATCGTATTATAACAGTAGTAGGTATACGGGCCCATCGTATTCTAACAGTAGTGGGCATACGGGCCCATCGTATTATAACAGTAGTAGGTATACGGGCCCATCGTATTATAACAGTAGTAGGTATACGGACCCATCGTATTCTAACAGTAGTAGGTATACGCGCCCATCGTATTCTAACAGTAGTAGGCATACGGGCCCATCTTATTCTAATAGTAGTAGGTATACGGGCCCATCGTATTTTAAGGAGGTGATGTGTTTTCTTATTTTTGACCGATTTCTATTCAAGTTTCGTAGACTACGAGAATTGGCAACCTACCAGCAAATTATGTTGATGACCCCTAAAAATTCCCTTCTGTTTTTGCTTGTCAAGCATTTTGGGCCAGGCACATATACAGACCTGACGATGGGGAGGAGAAAGGGAAAGGGAAGAAGGGGGGGGAGGAGGGGGGGGAGTTACACTAATTTTGGAATTTATAAAGAATTATAAACTACCAAGTGAAAAAAAGTTATCTTAAGTCCGCGTTACATGATGATTTTATGGCAACTTTTGCACATTTATAGAGGAATGTGGCAAAACTCGGAGGCACAGACCTCAATACTGTAGCTTTATATGGACTTAAAGGCGCGCAAACTACACTACATAACATATTGTTTAATTTGAATTTGTGCCAATAAAGCATTGATAAATTTACACAATCAATCAATTTACCGCTACTTTCGATTCAACTTTCAACCCGAAATTACTGTCATTTAGTTGGATCGAGCTATTGATCTATTCCGATAGCATGACAAGTAGTTATCCTCAATGGGACTTTGATGAAATAAAAAGACCAAAGGTGGAGTTGAAAAACCGCGAACATACTCCCCGGCGACTGATTGGGGAAGATTAATTGCCGTCTTCAGACGAGGAATTTTGAAACGCATGTATGTCCTTATTGCAACTAACAGAAATATAGGTTAATACTGCTGTCGGCGGGTAAACGTAAAGGGCATTATCTAGTATTTCGGAATTCTAAATAATTCCCGGTGACCACGCGGGTGTAATACCGAGAAAATCACCAAACATTGAACCAGGAGGTAGCTCGAACGATGGGACAGAATACAGGTCACTTCTTCATGTTTATTTACAAACAAATTCTTCACCTCGCTATCGGTGTATTATCTGGTGTGGTGACGATTTGGCCTAGTTAAATGAAAGGTGTTTTACTAAAACTTTGGCAACCACCCTATAAATTGTAGCGACATGTCTTTTAACCCACTACCCCGTAACTCTTTATGCCACGTGATGGGTGGTAACTTATAATTTTGTTTTTAAACAAAGCAGCCTAAGCAGGGATGCCATTTGGAAATCATCGAGGCTGACAAATCAGAGTTCATCAGTAGCATTTGTTGGATTTTACTCCCAAAAAAAAAAAAAAAAAAAAAAAAAAAAAAACCTTACCAGACCTTGCCTGATGTCTGTACTCTTATGTCTCCGAGTTATTATGAGGGAAAAACTTTAATCCAGGGTCGGCAATTTGAGAATTCATTCATAAACACTTCAGAGATGACGTGCGAACATGATAAGTTTATGTTATAATGTAAAGTAGGCCAGTCATGCAGTATCTTGCGATTTGCGTGACAGTTCCGACACCAGCCAGAGATCTTTGTAGATTGAAAAGGACTATAAATAGATTATAAAGAATATAAACATTGTAAGAGAAAAATCAAACCAAAGTCACGATATTCAAACAGAAGCCGGTGGCCAGCAGAATGTAAAATCGAGGTTTCAGGCTGTGCATCAAACGGGGGTCATAGCTAAATGCAGTAGGGCCTATAAATCTTGACTGCTTTTAACAGGCGGCGATCTAAAAATAGTCCGCCTGTCACAAGTGTAAACAAAATGGGAACCACACCGATAAACAAAATCAATCAAAAATGCCTTTTGGGCGTAAATTTTAGCCATCACACATCCGCCCGTCTACATTAAAGGAATATTCCCATGGAATTTCATTTTTATGTATCTGATATATAGAGAATATTTTAAGAAACAAATTGGTAAAAATGTTGATATCTCAGCATGCACAGTTAGGCCCTGCGTGGGCTGCTGTTTGGGGCCATCGTGGGGCCCATTTAGTTTTGGCCAGGTTGCCCAGCTGGGCACCAGGTTGGTTAACCGGTAACAGCTCTTGCGGAACCAATATAGGGCCCAGTGGGCCCAGTAGATTTTAGGCTTGCCCAATCAGGGCCCACATGGGCCCCAAGAGGGTATCCCGTATGTAAAACTTGCCCTAATCAGCCGCTTAATACACATGGGGCCCCGATTAGGTAAGCCCTGCCCAGTTCAGCCTGCTTCAACCGCGTGAAACCCGCATGGGTCCCAACTGTTTATACTGGCTGGGAGGTTGCTGGCTGGTTACTGTCCTTTCTCTATCAAAGGCCATACATCGTGTGAACGTGGATACCACGGAGATCAGAAATACAACAAAATGCCACATTTGTGATTGGTCTAAATGCATGTTCATCACCCACCATGCACCAACAAGCCAAATAATTATCGCCGTGGAAGTGACGTTACTAGTATGATCAGATTTATATTGGTGAAGGTCACGAGATTATCTCCTTAATTGTCATTTTCTATTTTTATTCTTGGACAAAATTTCCAGTAGAAACAATCCACTTCAAGAGTTATGAGCAACCATACAAGTTCTGGGAGAAAATAATCATTAACAGCACAAACAATGAAACAAAAGTGAAAGTAGAATAATGACACACTTTGACTATAATGAACTACCCACATGCAAGCAGAGATCAAAACAACCAACTCTAAACTCTAATTTAATCATAGGAATCCACAATTAACTTTGCTTTCAGAATTTGAAAAGAAGAAACAAAATTCATAAGGGCACCACCTACATACTAAATTGTATTTTGTATTCTCAGTATGTATCTTCTTGTCTGATTCAATTTATGGGAAGGTTTTTAAAAGGTGATTCAATGCCTTAATTTCAAATTGCGTTTACAAATTAATTATGTAATTTCAATTCATTTCAGTGGTCAAGCAAGTTCATCATATATGAACAACTGTCGGAAAGACAGTATGCTCGACTATTCAAAGCTAGTATAGAGAATGGGCTTATAGAGGGAAGCATATAGAGTAGTAGGGGCAGATGGTTTCAGATTAGTTGAGCTTTGAAAGATGCAATTACATTTTCATTTGCTTTGTTAATTTTCATAACATTTTACTACAAGCTTCAAAATATCTTTGAATTTTCCCAGATATTTTAAGACAAAAAAATAAAGCTCAAGGTTACCTCACCCATGCAGTAACTCTGAAAACTTGTAAAAGCTAGCAGCATTTATAACTAACTATAACATCTATTTTAATTATATTGATTGAAGAACAAAGAAAGGAGATTATCTAACTTGCCAATGTCAATGAAAGAATGTCATTCTGCCTTTCCAACCTTTAACCTCCCCAACCTCTACATATTCCCAGAACTACATCTTGGATTGTATAATACAACTTCCAATTTAAGAAAATATGTGTGTCAAGCAAAGTCAAGCAACATGAAAAATGTCAAAATAACATGTAGTCACTACGTTATAACTGATCAAAGTTTAAATTATATGAGAATCCTAAGTGGTCTTTGAGTTATAACTAATCAAAGTTTGAATTATATGAGAATCACATGCAGTCTCTGAGTTATAAGTATCCAAAGATGAATCATGTCAGAATCACACGTAGTCTCTAAATTATAACTAATCAAAGTTTGAATTATGTCAGAATCACGTGTAGTCTCTGAGTTATAACTAATCAAAGTTTGAATTATGTCAGAATCACACGTAGTCTCTGAGTTATAACTAATTAAAGATGAATTATGTCAGAATTACATGTAGTCTCTGAGTTATAACTAATCAAAGATGAATCATGTCAGAATTATATGTAGTCTCTGAGTTATAACTAATCAAAGATGAATCATGTCAGAATCACACGTAGTCTCTGAGTTATAACTAATTAAAGATGAATCATGTCAGAATTACATGTAGTCTCTGTGTTATAACTAATCAAAGATGAATTATGTCAGAATTACATGTAGTCTCTGAGTTATAACTAATCAAAGTTTGAATTATGTCAGAACTACAAGTAGTCTCTGAGTTATAACTAATCAAAGTTTGAATTGTGTCAGAATCACATGTAGATTCTGAGTTATAATTAATCAAAGATGAATCATGTCAGAATTACATGTAGTCTCTGAGTTATAACTAATCAAAGTTTGAATTATGTCAGAATCACATGTGGTGTCTAAGTTATAACTTATCAAAGTTTGAATTATGTCAGAATCACATGTAGTATCTGAGTTATAACTAATCAAAGATGAATCATGTCAGAATTACATGTAGTCACTGAGTTATAACTAATCAAAGATGAATCATGTCAGAATCACACGTAGTCTCTGAGTTATAAGTAATCAAAGATGAATCATGTCAGAATTACATGTAGTCTCTGAGTTATAACTAATCAAAGTTTGAATTATGTCAGAATCACACGTAGTCTCTGAGTTACATCTAATCAAAGATGAATCATGTCAGAATTACATGTAGTCTCTGAGTTATAACTAATCAAAGTTTGAATTATGTCAGAATCACACGTAGTCTCTCAGTTATAACTAATCAAAGATGAATCATGTCAGAATTACATGTAGTCACTGAGTTATAACTAATCAAAGTTTGAATTATGTCAGAATCACACGTAGTCTCTGAGTTATAACTAATCAAAGATGAATCATGTCAGAATTACATGTAGTCTCTGAGTTATAACTAATCAAAGATGAATCATGTCAGAATTACATGTAGTCTCTGAGTTATAACTAATCAAAGATGAATCATGTCAGAATTACATGTAGTCTCTGAGTTATAACTAATCAAAGTTTGAATTATGTCAGAATTACATGTAGTCTCTGAGTTATAACTAATCAAAGATGAATCATGTAAGAATTACATGTAGTCTCTGAGTTATAACTAATCAAAGTTTGAATTATGTCAGAATTACATGTAGTCTCTGAGTTATAACTAATCAAAGATGAATCATGTCAGAATTACATGTAGTCTCTGAGTTATAACTAATCAAAGTTTGAATTATGTCAAATCACACGTAGTCTCTGAGTTATAAGTAATCAAAGATGAATCATGTCAGAATTACATGTAGTCACTGAGTTATAACTAATCAAAGATGAATCATGTCAGAATTACATGTAGTCTCTGAGTTACATCTAATCAAAGATGAATCATGTAAGAATTACATGTAGTCTCTGATTATAACTAATCAAAGATGAATCATGTAAGAATTACATGTAGTCTCTGAGTTATAACTAATCAAAGATGAATCATGTAAGAATTACATGTAGTCTCTGAGTTATAACTAATCAAAGTTTGAATTATGTCAGAATTACATGTAGTCTCTGAGTTATAAGTAATCAAAGATGAATCATGTCAGAATTACATGTAGTCTCTGGGTTATAACTAATCAAAGTTTGAATTATGTCAAAATCACACGTAGTCTCTGAGTTATAAGTAATCAAAGATGAATCATGTCAGAATTACATGTAGTCACTGAGTTATAACTAATCAAAGATGAATCATGTCAGAATTACATGTAGTCTCTGAGTTACATCTAATCAAAGATGAATCATGTCAGAATTACATGTAGTCTCTGAGTTATAACTAATCAAAGATGAATCATGTAAGAATTACATGTAGTATCTGAGTTACATCTAATCAAAGTTTGAATTATGTCAAAATCACACGTAGTCTCTGAGTTATAACTAATCAAAGATGAATTATGTCAGAATCACATGTAGTCTCTGGGTTATAACTAATCAAAGTTTGAATTATGTCAAAATCACACGTAGTCTCTGAGTTATAAGTAATCAAAGTTTGAATTATGTCAGAATTACATGTAGTCTCTGAGTTATAAGTAATCAAAGATGAATCATGTCAGAATTACATGTAGTCTCTGAGTTATAACTAATCAAAGTTTGAATTATGTCAGAATCTCGTGTAGTCTGTACGTTATCACAATCAAAGTTTGAATTATGTCAAAATCACTTGTAGTCTGTACGTTATCACAATCAAAGTTTGAATTATGTCAGAATCTCGTGTAGTCTGTACGTTATCACAATCAAAGTTTGAATTATGTCAAAATCACTTGTAGTCTGTACGTTATCACAATCAAAGTTTGAATTATGTCAGAATCTCGTGTAGTCTGTACGTTATCACAATCAAAGTTTGAATTATGTCAAAATCACTTGTAGTCTGTACGTTATCACAATCAAAGTTTGAATTATGTCAGAATCTCGTGTAGTCTGTACGTTATCACAATCAAAGTTTGAATTATGTCAGAATCTCGTGTAGTCTGTACGTTATCACAATCAAAGTTTGAATTATGTCAAAATCACTTGTAGTCTGTACGTTATCACAATCAAAGTTTGAATTATGTCAGAATCTCGTGTAGTCTCTGAGTTATAACTGATCAAAGTTTAAATTATGTCAAAATCACATGTAGTCCTTGAGTTACAACTAATCACAGTTTGAATTATGTCAGAATCACACGTACCCCTGAGTTATAACTAATCAAAGTTTGAATTATGTCAAAATCACATGTAGTGTCTGAGTTATAACTAATCACAGTTTGAATTATGCCAGCATCACATGTAGTGTCTGAGGTACAAACTAATCAGTTTAAACTATGTTAAAATCACACGTAGTCTCTGAGTGACAACTAATCAAAGTTTGACTGTCAAAATCACATGTATCCCAGTAGTCTCTGATTTTCAACTAATCAAAATTTGATTCATCTTTAATAAATGCAAAACTCTGTCTTAAATTTCAGTCACTGTAAATCATTACATTCTCATACTACGAAATATGAATTAAGGGTACTGGAAATTCAAAAATTCAAAATGTGCATAATTTATTTAACAGTTCGGGAGCAATCCAAAAAACTGGGTACTTTGAAATACCCCAAAAAATGAAGAAAAAAAACTTATAGAGTTTATGAGCGATCTGCTTTGTGATTTTTAAAAATGCGCGATGAATTTCAATAAGCAGCTGCAAAAAGTTTTGAATATCTATTTACTATCCGTCTCCAAAATTTCAGGATACCCAGTAAAATTTTGGAAAATCCGGAGCGGAAAATGAAAAACCCCATACGTTTAGTGTGGGCTAGTCAAATGTGCAGGCTCATGCAATGACGTAGTACATGAAAGTACCCAGTTTTTCGGGTTGCCTTCAGACTGTATAATAAGGCTAGAAAATTCAAAATGCTGTAAAATGGCAATTTAAACTAATCCTAAGATCATAGTGAAATACCAAACATTGAGCTAATCTTCAACCAATTCAAGTAAGTTATGTAACTTTGAGGTGTCTCAATTTGTTGTTGAAAGCCATAGTAATGGTGTTTTGATAATTAGCTTGATTAGGGAATGTCATGCAGATTTGATGTTTGAAAAGGTCACTAGCGTTGTCAGATACTAAGGAGAATATTAGGATACATGATAATTATGATATAATTTGGACATAATGAGGACATTAGGATTGATAATACCAATGCATCCTTAAACAAATAAACAAATCATCTTTCATCACAATTGAGCTTATTCTTGACAATTTGACAAGATTCAAGCAATTAGCTAATGTTCTAATCTAAATAGCACTTATTTTGTACAACACGTTCAAAGTTGGCTACATAAGTTACAAAAGAGTTATTCAAAGGTATATAGATGTGTAGAGGAAGTTCAACCCCCCCCCCCCCTCCCCCCTCAGTTCTTACGCCTATGGTAGAAGAAACAGCTAAATCACTTTGAAGAGGCGAACTCGTCATATGGCAGTATGGACACAATATTTAGAACTCGATTCAAAGTGTATGATTTCAAGCAATTGCTGCACGATTTATGGGCCCTTATTCTACGGTATATATCAATAAAAACCTTCAGCTAGCCACAACTCTTGATGTGGCTCAGTTGCTAAGGCAACGAAATTCAGGTTTTCTCTTTCCCCGAACCAACAGTTGTAGGTTCGAATCCCACCAGAACCATTTTTTCTTATCTTACTAATCTTTCACTTTCACTTTTTTTCTTCTAATTCTAACAAATTGAAAAAAGGAGTTTCCCGTAAATCGTTATAACGTTATGCACTACGATTTAATCTTCACACACACAACGCTATGTCTGTACGTGGTGCGCACATGTGCGTCCCAGAACCGGAAGATACGTCAAATCTTTGCATACCCCAATTTTACAGAGACCAACGATGTACGAATTGAGACGAGCCTCACGAAATGAGACGAGCCTCACGAAATGAGACGAGCCTCACGAAATGAGACGAGCCTCACGAAATGAGACGAGCCTCACGAAATGAGACGAGCCTCGGCCTCACGAAATGAGACGAGCCTCACGAAATAAGACGAGCCTCACGAAATGAGACGAGCCTCACGAAATGAGACGAGCCTCACGAAATGAGACGAGCCTCACGAAATGAGACGAGCCTCACGAAATGAGACGAGCCTCACGAAATGAGACGAGCCTCACGAAATGACGAGAGCCTCACGAAATGAGACGAGCCTCACGAAATGAGACGAGCCTCACGAAATGAGACGAAATGAGACGCCTCACGAAATGAGACGAGCCTCACGAAATGAGACGAGCCTCACGAAATGAGACGAGCCTCACGAAATGAGACGAGCCTCACGAAATGAGACACGAAATGAGAGCCTCACGAAATGAGACGAAATGAGACGAGCCTCACGAAATGACGAGACGAAATGAGCCTCACGAGAAGCCTCACGAAATGAGACGAGCCTCACGAAATGACGAGACGAAATGAGACGAAAGCCTCACGAAATGAGACGAGCCTCACGAAATGAGACGAGCCTCACGAAATGAGACGAGCCTCACGAAATGAGACGAGCCTCACGAAATGAGACGAGACGAGCCTCACGAAATGAGACGAGCCTCACGAAATGAGACGAGCCTCACGAAATGAGACGAGGCCTCACGAAATGAGACACGAAATGAGAGGCCTCACGAAATGAGACGAGCCTCACGAAATGAGACGAGCCTCACGAAATGAGACGAGCCTCACGAAATGAGACGAGCCTCACGAAATGAGACGAGCCTCACGAAATGAGACGAGCCTCACGAAATGAGACGAGCCTCACGAAATGAGACGAAATGAGAGCCTCACGAAATGAGACGAGCCTCACGAAATGAGACGAGCCTCACGAAATGAGACGAGCCTCACGAAATGAGACGAAATGAGAGCCTCACGAAATGAGACGAGCCTCACGAAATGAGACGAGCCTCACGAAATGAGACGAGCCTCACGAAATGAGACGAGCCTCACGAAATGAGACGAGCCTCACGAAATGAGAGAGCCTCACGAAATGAGACGAGCCTCACGAAATGAGACGAGCCTCACGAAATGAGACGAGCCTCACGAAATGAGACGAGCCTCACGAAATGAGACGAGCCTCACGAAATGAGACGAGCCTCACGAAATGACGAGCCTCACGAAAGAGACGAGCCTCACGAAAAGCCTCACGAAATGAGACGAGCCTCACGAAACGAGACGAGCCTCACGAAACGAGACGAGCCTCACGAAACGAGACGAGCCTCACGAAACGAGACGAGCCTCACGAAACGAGACGAGCCTCACGAAACGAGGAGCCTCACGAAACGAGAGGAGCCTCACGAAACGAGAGGAGCCTCACGAAACGAGAGGAGCCTCACGAAACGCCTCACGAGGAGCCTCACGAAACGAGAGGAGCCTCACGAAACGAGAGGAGCCTCACGAAACGAGAGGAGCCTCACGAAACGAGAGGAGCCTCACGAAACGAGAGGAGCCTCACGAAACGAGAGGAGCCTCACGAAACGAGAGGAGCCTCACGAAACGAGACGAGCCTCACGAAACGAGACGAGCCTCACGAAACGAGACGAGCCTCACGAAATGAGACGAGCCTCACGAAATGAGACGAGCCTCACGAAATGAGACGAGCCTCACGAAATGAGACGAGCCTCACGAAATGAGACGAGCCTCACGAAATAAGACGGGCCTCACAAAATAAGACAAGCCTTCCTCTTTAAAATCTATTAAAAACTCTCACACTTTGTTTGTTTATATTTCAGGCATCTTTTTGCATATTTTATGCAAATTCTGTAATGTATTACACGGTAATATTTGCTTCTGTAAATGTCTGTCATAATTCTTTGAAGTGGTGCAGCAAACTCTGACCAACTTCTTTTTGAGTCTTCAAGTTTGCCATGATCCCAATCAATTTCTAGCAGGATAGACTTTCTCATCATTTTCAGTGACTCAGATTTAGGAAGGAAATGAAAAGAATCATAGCAGTCTGCCCAGTCATACATCACAAATTACCCATAAATAAAAAATGATCAAACTTTGATCAGTCATTACTCAAAAACTAAAAGTCCTTTCCCAAAATTTTACAACTGATCTGCAGATTCCAATACTCTTTCGACCCATGTAGAAATTGCTGCATGTTCATACACCCTTAAAGGTATATGGACATAGCGATTTTGCCATAAATAATTTCCATTTAATATTCTGAACATTTCATTAACATACATATATCAAAAACTTTTACTCGTTTCTCAGATATTTGCGAAAAAGTGAAAAGTTAAGTCCCAAGAAAGGGCAAACTTCCACTATTAAATATTTTAAGACATCTTTGTGTCAAATTCTCAAGTCTCTAGTTCCAATCCATTATTTCTTTATGATTGGCGAACTCCACTTGTTACGTTTGACTGTAAGTATTACTGTATGGTACACTGACTGTATTACTGTATGGTACACTGTGTAACTTTCACATAACGTTAGTGTTGTACTGTCCTATTCTTACGTCACGAAAAAACAATACGTAATGAGCGTACGTTTGGAGATCTAAAAATAAGCCAGATTTGTCACATTTTGGGATCGATTTTGTAAGGAAGTGTTTGTGGTGAGTGTTTATCAAGGGCATTTGTATCAATTTATGCGAAGTGGTTGCTACCTGTCCATATACCTTTAAAGACATCAATAGGCATAAATATTGCACAGAATACACTGCTTGGCTTATGATTTCTTAAGATGCTTCAAAATCAATATTCATTTCAAAATCCCTGAGGCTCTTCACCCAAAGTAACTCTTAATCCTTTCACTGGGAGAAATCATTCAAAAATTACAAGGTTAAAGAAGCACTAGACCGAAAAGTGAGGACGCTTGTTTTTGCGAATTTCACAAATATAACATCCACAAAAGATCTATAAACTTCATGCCTCCAAAGCCAACAGACGACGTGAAGCAAAAGCTTACTTCAATATTCATATTAACACAAAATTTGCTGTACTGATACGTGCTAGAGAAGCACTTGATTTTTGGGGACCCCTAAAAATACGCCCTCATTTTCGGTCTAATGCTCTTTTGATTATTATGCTTAAGATTAACTTTAAAACTTATACAAGAGCTTCGTAGAGGTCAAAGGTCACTCTAATTAAAAATACATTAGTGCCTACGCATACTGAAGTCGTGCCACCTTCAGTGAACTCCACCAGAGCGAGGTGAAATCACCTATTATCCTGCAGGAATCTTGTGTCTGATGATGTTGTCTGCACCTTTTCATTCAAATCCAATCATACATGTCATACTAGTTATTCGGACATTTTTTTTTTATAAGGTAAGTATTACTTAAAAAGCTCCAAGGGAGGTATAAAGGATTATGCATATAGCGTTAAACTAATGATGAACTAATCCGCAAACTCACATGAAGACCCCCCAGGAAACAGGAAACATATTTGAGAAGCTGCCAAAGGAACAAGTTCTAGACATGTCTATTTTGTTGGGTATATAAAATGAATATCTCTAGGAAGAAAAATTATACAGAACTTGCTTAAAATCATCTTCAGAAAAAGAGTTTTGGTGGAACTATCTTATCATGCAGCAGCAGTGAAGATAGTGTTGTCGGAACGAAATATTTACTACCTGCTAGGTGAACTCCTAGTGAAATTACCCTCATAAATAAGGTATTACATGGTGCTTTCCAGATGAGGCAAATTAGTTCCGTGCTACCTGAAGAGACTTCTGAGTTGTGTGAGGATTATAAAACTAAATGTAACAGAGAATGCTGAGCTGCCATTGACCGCTGTATTAGCGAATGAAGCCAACATGCATTGATGAAAGTCACCCAAACGATTTTGGTGACTTTCA
The DNA here is from genome assembly GCA_020152595.1 of Chiridota heheva. NCBI lineage: Eukaryota > Metazoa > Echinodermata > Holothuroidea > Apodida > Chiridotidae > Chiridota > Chiridota heheva. The sequence goes on from JAIGNY010000936.1 coordinate 406,896, forward strand.
GAAATACGTACATGTTGGCTTCACTCACCGACAGAGCTCATAATTATCAAACTTCTATCGTAAGGATGCTTAACTCTAATAAAAGAGGGCTCTCTTCTTTAATAACATCATATGACAGAATGAAACTCATCAAAAGGACTCCCCTCTTCAGCAACATCAAAACAAAAATAAAGAGATTTTCGGTGGCAGTATGTCACTATTAATATGGCCAGGAGACCTCAAAGTATTGGGGGCCAAAACGATTACGTAACGAGTATGATCGGTATATTATATAATGCTATGAAATACAGGGACGTGTCTAGCTTTTCGTTTCTAGGAGGGCTTTAGCCCCTATAAAACATATTCAGGGCCCCTGACAAAGGTTTAAGATTAGGAAGCCAGGACAGAGAAGCAGGAATTTGGGGGCATCCCCTCTCAGCCAAATGGTTATTCTTCCCGGTTGCATGCTTGTTTTCCAGTTGGAGGATAAGTTATTATTAACACATAAAATTGCCACCATTTTGCTTGAAATTTATCGAAATTGACAGCTAGGGTTAGGAAGAAAAAAAGAAAGAGAAATTGAAGAAAATTTCCAGAAAATTATGGTATAAATGCCAACATTTGAAGAAAATTTAATGAAAATGAAGGAAATTGTCAAAGATTTCCTGAAATTGACGAAGATTTCCCTGAAATTGACGAAGATTTCCCAGAATGACGAAGTTTTCCCGGAAATTGACGAAGATTTCCCGGAAATTGATGAAAAATTTATGGAAATTGAAGCAAATTTCTTGAAAATGAAGATAATTTTGAAAATTCAAGGAGATTTCCCGAAAATTAAGCAGTACAATTTGTAAAACCAGTGATTAATTTCGAGTTTCAGGAAGAATTTCGAATTCTTTAACCTATGTGAGATGACCCTTTCTACAACCCTTGCTAAGACTTTTTTTTTTTGGGGAGGGGGGGGGCGGGGGCTTGGCAACTACTTCTCTATCTTAGGATTTTCGTTTGTAGATTCAGATATTCAGATCCAAATTTAAAGATTTTTGATCCAAATTTGAACGATTTTTGGTCAACGATAATTCAATCCATACGATTATAAAACATTGCCAACATCTGTTTTTCTGTATGGTTCATTTGATATTTCAATTAATCATATTGATGGCTTTGGCCTTTGTTTTTAAAGGGGAGGGGGCTATGAAATTTTTAGGGAAGCTAAGCCCTCAATAGGTCCCCTTAGACACGCCACTGCCCCAATACACATTGATATAAATTTATAAATGAAACAACATGTTAACACGAAAACATAGTGCTGATTATAATATATACATTTGATTAAGTTTACAATAATCGTCGTTTGTACTACAAGCAACCATGGCATTTGATGACTACTTTGTTCACACAGTTTGCGATGAATTTGAATCTAATATAGATTTTTGTTGCAGATCTCGGTTGCTGAACTTTCCAAATGTGCTTTTCCTAGACTCCATATTGCCCACAAAGGTATTTGCAATTCAAACCAAATCCAAAATGTCTGTCATTTCTTCTATGGACGTGCATCGTCATAAGATGATTCAATTTGCAGTCACGTGTTGTTGAACGTAGATATGTCTTTACTATACTGAGAGCGGAAAATGATCTCTCACTTAAAGCATTTGTGGTAGGCATAACAAAAAATAGCTTTGCCATGATAGCAACTTCTGACAAAATTAGGCAGCGAGGACCATTCGAAGATTGAAGAAAAGCTCATCAAATCTTTCATATCAAACTGACTTGGGTTAAACCCCAGTGACTTGACTGTTTCCGGTAAAAAAGTTAGTTGAGTTTGTAAATAATCAACATTTACATTGTCATTGTATTCTCTGGTGACCAATTTCAGCTCTGTCTCACATGGCTGACCCCGGATAGATTTGAATAATAATTGCTGAAGATCTTTCAGTCTTTGCATCACTTACAATCTGGTTGTCCAAACTTTGATACACCGGGTTATAGTGTCAAATGTCATGAAATACAATGTACAATAGAGTTCTTTGGCAGTTGGGTAGTGATATGAAGATGACGAGTCGCTCTTAAATCGAGAGGGCGCCTTCTGCTTCCGTGGAAATTTTGGTTCAACAGCCTCAAGGTCTTTCATCTTCTCCAAGGTGCGCACCCAAAAAAATTCAAAAGAGAAATCAGCTCTTGTCTTTTTCCAGCATCTTCACAACATCGTTAGCCAAGCTGTTGCCTTTTGCAGCATCCATGATGGGACTCTGAAGTACCCGACTGAGATTATCCGTCATCTTGAACAACGTTTCTCCCAAGGAGCAACCAAATATGAAGTCAAAGGTCGGCATTATTGCTTGCACTCCACGAATTCTGCCTTTTAATTCAGTTTCTTTCACATACGACAAAGACCACTCCCACAGATCCATTAGCTCACTATATGGGGTGGGGGTTGGTATGCTTTAAATTATTTCACATAAGTTAATATTTTGCTTTCATGTAAATTGGATTTATCCGAGTGGGGGAAACATCCTAAAATGTGGGGGCCATGGGACACCTTTTTATCATAACATTTTGCAAATTATTGGGGGCCACCCCCGACCCCGCTCCTTATATAGTAAATAAAGGGCTTTCAATTGATGTATGGTAGAATGAATGTAAAGGGCTCATACAATCTGGAGGAGGGCGTGAATGATGCTAAAAAGTTGCGATGGTCACCCATCTGCACACAGGCCCACGATAATGATGGGGTAACCTTTATTTGGTATTCTGAAAAGTATTATATCTGATGCTGATATGTCAATGGCTGACCATATCTCTGAAATGGCTGACCATATCTCTGAAATTTCTAAATCTTCATCATTTCATTTACGTAGCATAGGACTAATCAGAAAATATTTAACAATGCCTGCCACTGAACAACTAGTTCATGCTTTTGTCTCTTCTCGCCTTGATATGGGTAACTCTTTTATATGGTCTCCCAGCTAATCAAATCAAACGTCTCTCCCGCTTACAAAATATTGCTGCCAGGATTGTTACCCTAAGTAAACCAAATGAACACATTACTCCCATTTTAAGGAATTTACACTGGCTACCAATTCATCATAGAATTGTTTTTAAAATACTTGTTTTTGTGTATAAGTCTACTCATGCATTGTATCCCACATATATTTCTGATCTTTTAATCCCATATAAGTCTCCCCGCCAGTTCATGCGTTCTAATTTCAAACTTCAATTAGCTATTCCACGTACTTCTAGAACATGGGGTAAACGTTCATTTTCTTCTGCTGCCCCCTTTTTAAGAACAGACTTCCAGACAACATGAAACTTAGTCCTTCCCTCAATTCTTTTGAATCATCATTAAAGACATTCCTCATGTGTGCTGATTCTGTTCAATTTTAAGCTTATATTTGTTCTTGTATGTATGTTTGTTTTTTTTTGTTTTTTTTGCAGTATTCTTAACTAACATTTCTTTTTTGTTCACATTGTTTTGCATTAATTGTTGTGTCGCTGCGCCATGAGCATCACTTTGATGAATACTGGCGCATAACAAGTATTCATTATTATTATTATTATTATATCAAACATAACTTTCTTTTCTTTATCCTGCAGTAATCAGATGAATGGGAATCTTCCTAATAAATGAATATTTTTTACTAAAAATTCTTCCTAATTAGCTAAAAATTGACAAGTTTACAGCGTTTTTAAATCTCAGGCATCATTTTGCACATTTTATGCAATTTTTGTGATGTATTACAGGATTTCTTTGATATTTTCTGTTTAAAATCCTTTGTTTTTATCTGTGTATGCTAATTCTTTGAAGTGGTGCACCTAATTCTTAACAAAACGTTTGTAGTCTATGCCACGCCCCCAATAAATTGTTAGGAGCAGTAACAACAAAAACAACTACACACATAGTATGTTACCAGCAGTAACAACAAGAACAACCACACACCTAGTATGTTACCAGCAACAGCCACACACATAGTATGTTACCAGCAGTAACAACAAGACTAACCACACACACAGTATGTTACAAGCAGTAACAACAAGAACAACCACACACACAGTATGTTACCAGCAGTAACAATAAGACCAACCACACACATAGTATGTTACCAGCAACAGCCACACACATAGTATGTAACAAGCAGTAACAACAAGACCAACCACACACATAGTATGTTACCAGCAACATCCACACACATAGTATGTTACCAGCAGTAACGACAAGACCAACCACACACATAGTATGTTACCAGCAACAGCCACACACATAGTATGTTACCAGCAGTAACAACAAGACCAACCACACACATAGTATGTTACCAGCAGTAACAACAAGACCAACCACACACACAGTATGTTACCAGCAGTAACAATAAGACCAACCACACACATAGTATGTTACCAGCAACAGCCACACACATAGTATGTTACCAGCAGTAACAACAAGAACAATCACACACCTAGTATGTTACCAGCAACAGCCACACACATAGTATGTTACCAGCAGTAACAACTAGAACAACCACACACATAGTATGTTACCAGCAGTAACAACAAGACCAACCACACATAGTATGTTACCAGCAGTAACAACAAGAACAACCACACATAGTATGTTACCAGCAGTAACAATAAGAACAACCACACACACAGTATGTTACCAGCAGTAACAACTAGAACAACCACACGTATAGTATGTTACCAGCAACAGCCACACACATAGTATGTTACCAGCAGTAACAACAAGACCAACCACACACACAGTATGTTACCAGCAGTAACAACAAGAACAACCACACACATAGTATGTTACCAGCAGTAACAACAAGAACAACCACACACATAGTATATTACCAGCAACAGCCACACACATAGTATGTTACCAGCAGTAACAACAAGACCAACCACACACATAGTATGTTCCCAGCAGTAACAACAAGAACAACCACATATAGTATGTTACCAGCAGTAACAATAAGAACAGCCACACACATAGTATGTTACAAGCAGTAACAACAAGAACAACCACACACATAGTATGTTACCAGCAGTAACAACAAAAACAACCACACACATAGTATGTTACTAGCAGTCACAACGAGAACAACCACACACATAGTATGTTACTAGCAGTAACAACAAGAACAACCACACACATAGTATGTTACAAGCAGTAACAAGAACAACCACACACATAGTATGTTACTAGCAGTAACAACAAGAACAACACCACACATAGTATGTTACCAGCAGTATTAACTAGAACAACCACACACATAGTATGTTACCAGCAGTAACAACAAGAACAACCACACACATAGTATGTTACCAGCAGTAACAACAAGAACAACCACACACATAGTATTTTACCAGCAGTAACAACAAGACCAACCACACACACAGTATGTTACCAGCAGTAACAACAAGAACAACCACACACATAGTATGTTACCAGCAGTAACAACAAGAACAACCACACACATAGTATATTACCAGCAACAGCCACACACATAGTATGTTACCAGCAGTAACAACAAGACCAACCACACATAGTATGTTACCAGCAGTAACAACAAGAACAACCACACATAGTATGTTACCAGCAGTAACAATAAGAACAACCACACACATAGTATGTTACAAGCAGTAACAACAAGAACAACCACACACATAGTATGTTACCAGCAGTAACAACAAAAACAACCACACACATAGTATGTTACTAGCAGTCACAACGAGAACAACCACACACATAGTATGTTACTAGCAGTAACAACAAGAACAACCACACACATAGTATGTTACAAGCAGTAACAAGAACAACCACACACATAGTATGTTACTAGCAGTAACAACAAGAACAACACCACACATAGTATGTTACCAGCAGTATTAACTAGAACAACCACACACATAGTATGTTACCAGCAGTAACAACAAGAACAACCACACACATAGTATGTTACAAGCAGTAACAACAAGAACAACCACACACATAGTATGTTACCAACAGTAACAACAAGAACCACACATAGTATTTTACCAGCAGTAACAACAAGAACAACCACACATATAGTATGTTACCAGCAGTAACAACAAGAACAACCATACACATAGTATGTTGCCAGCAGTAATAAGAACAACCACACACATAGTATGTTTCTTGCAGTAACAACAAAAACAACCACACACATAGTATGTTACCAGCAGTAACAAGAACAACCACACACATAGTATGTTACCTGCAGTAACAACAAGAACAACCACACACATAGTATGTTACCGGCAGTAACAACAAGAACAATCACACACATAGTATGTTACCAGCAGTAACAACAAGAACAATCACACACATAGTATGTTACAAGCAGTAACAACAAGAACAACCACACATAGTATGTTACCTGCAGTAACAACAAAAACAACCACACACATACTATGTTACCAGCAGTAACAAGAACAACCACACACATAGTATGTTACCAGCAGTAACAACTAGAACAACCACACACATAGTATGTTACCAGCAACAGCCACACACATAGTATGTTACCAGCAGTAACAACAAGACCAACCACACACACAGTATGTTACCAGCAGTAACAACAAGACCAACCACACACACAGTATGTTACCAGCAGTAACAACAAGACCAACCACACACACAGTATGTTACCAGCAGTAACAATAAGAACAACCAAACACATAGTATGTTACCAGCAATAACAACAAGAACAACCACACACAGAGTTTGTTACCAGCAGCAAAAACAAGAACCACAACTATAGTATGTTACCAGCAGTAACAACAAGAACTAGACCTAAACACATAGTATATCATGTCATTTTTTTAAATAAATAAATAAGTACAGATTAGTCTAATAAGCATATAATTAGATAATCTCATTCAGTCCGCTGCAAATTATTATTTTCACATATTCATCCCCCTTTCAAAATTCTGGCCACATTACTGACCATACCATAACCCATACCATAACACCAAAAACCTCCATACTTGCCCTCACCACATCATATGTGTTCCTCATCCAGATAGAAAATCGTCCATGTTCCATTGCACACTGTGAAAAAGGGAATTCAAGAAGCACATAAAGAATAACAACTTACGCTCTGCCATGGTCCAAATGTATAGGGAATGTGAAGTTTCCAAAGGCCTCAAAGGTTTCATAATGATGTCTATCTAAATTACCTACGAGAAGAGAAAATAGACATATGAGTCACTTTTAATTACATGAGTCACTTATAATTACATAAGTCACTTATAATTACATGTACCAATTTCTGGTTTGCTGACTTCAAAAGGAAAATATGATAAGAATACAACGATGATGGAAGGTCATAGCATTTAAAGCTGACAAAACAAAAGATTTCATTTTATTTGATCAGTTATTGGTGGTTTATTCATTTTGCATATCATTGTATATCTGGGGCAGACTGCCCTCCCTCTGCTGCTCATGTCCATATGATGCGGTATCAGCATGTAAACAACATTTTAGTATCAGGTGTAGTATACTTTCTTCAAGTTTTTCCTTTAAGGTTTTTTTTGCTTTATTGTACATGTAATTTCTTACAGTTTTGTAATTATTTACCTCAGAAATCTTTGCATATATCTAAAACTATCGACCCTTTTGCTTTTTATCTTAGTTCTAATATTGTGTATTGTACCTTGCGGTCTCACACAGGAAACTGAACTAGACGGGACCAGGACAGGAAGTGAATGAACATTACATTTTCATGTTTCCCTTTTCGAATAGTGTTCAGAGAGCCATGTGAAGGCCGGGAGAAGGGCAGCATCAAGCTAGTATCATCTTCTCCCAATGGTTGTGCGAGGAGTAGTTAAGGCATCTTAAGTTGTCTATTTTACCCAACTCCCACAAATAGTTGTACTGGCCCTACATTTTCTATGGAAGAAAGATTACTTTGCCCGAATGAGATGTTCATTACGATTCACCATTTCTATGATGGAATGCTACCCAAATAGAGAAATTTCATTACGTGACTCTAACTCAACTGGGAGAAATTTGCAGGCCAGACCTTTGTTCACACGTCTGATCTTCACACAGTTCAGTCACATCACACGTAAAACAAACAGACTCGATCTAAAACACACGCTAGCACGCACTGGTGATGAAAACATGCGCTGGACATGTAAAACACGTGCTGGGTATATAAACACGCGCTGGTTAAAATGAACTGGCCAGATGAATTAATCTTTTGATATAAAATTTTATTTCAAAGAAAAAAATACCTTCCAAGTATTTCAAGTAATCTTAATCAGTGGATTCTTAATAAATCTATTAATTAGTGCAACCAACGTCACAGCAAGATTCAGGCATACTACTTAAAAAAGTAATCTTATATAACAACATGTAAACGTATGTAAGTGTACAGCAGACCACAGTCTAACCTACAAAATGGTGATGTAAACAAAGTCATGTGACCTCATGATGTCAGTTGAAACATCCTTATTGCTTGAAGGAGTTTTACAATCTGAGCAGATCCGTTTTGGAACACTTAGTTTTTAAATTATGGCTGATGAAAGCCTGTTCATTGCAGACATGACTGCACCACTTCACAGAATTATGACTGATGAAAGCCTGTTCATTGCAGACATGACTGCACCACTTCACAGAATTATGACTAATCAAAGCCTGTTCATTGCAGACATGACTGCACCACTTCACAAAATTATGACTGATGAAAGCCTGTTCATTGCAGACATGACTGCACCACTTCACAGAATTATGACTGATGAAAGCCTGTTCATTGCAGACATGACTGCACCACTTCACAGAATTATGACTGATGAAAGCCTGTTCATTGCAGACATGACTGCACCACTTCACAGAATCATGACTGATGAAAGCCTGTTCATTGCAGACATGACTGCACCACTTCACAGAATTATGACTGATGAAAGCCTGTTCATTGCAGACATGACTGCACCACTTCACAGAATTATGACTGATGAAAGCCTGTTCATTGCAGACATGACTGCACCACTTCACAGAATTATGACTGATGAAAGCCTGTTCATTGCAGACATGACTGCACCACTTCACAGAATTATGACTAATCAAAGCCTGTTCATTGCAGACATGACTGCACCACTTCACAGAATTATGACTGATGAAAGCCTGTTCATTGCAGACATGACTGCACCACTTCACAGAATCATGACTGATGAAAGCCTGTTCATTGCAGACATGACTGCACCACTTCACAGAATTATGACTGATGAAAGCCTGTTCATTGCAGACATGACTGCACCACTTCACAGAATTATGACTGATGAAAGCCTGTTCATTGCAGACATGACTGCACCACTTCACAGAATTATGACTGATGAAAGCCTGTTCATTGCAGACATGACTGCACCACTTCACAGAATTATGACTAATCAAAGCCTGTTCATTGCAGACATGACTGCACCACTTCACAGAATTATGACTGATGAAAGCCTGTTCATTGCAGACATGACTGCACCACTTCACAGAATTATGACTGATGAAAGCCTGTTCATTGCAGACATGACTGCACCACTTCACAGAATTATGACTGATGAAAGCCTGTTCATTGCAGACATGACTGCACCACTTCACAGAATTATGACACACATACAAGATTAACAAATACCAAGGTCCCCCTGTAACATCAAACAATTTACAAATAATTGATGCCTAAGATTTACAAATGCTGTAAAATGATAAATGAATGATACATGAATGATATATGAATGATACATGAATGATACATGAATGATACATGAATGATACATGAATGATACATGAATGATACATGAATGATACATGAATGATACATGAATGATATATGTTTAAGCCATTTTTATGAGTTCTTTTGCTGCTATTATGGTTTTTGATAGATTTTAAAGCAATTTAGGTAATGATGACTATACACCTCCATAATATTATGAACATTCACAAACACCAACTGCACTTTTACTTATAATTTAGCTTATGGTGACTATACACTTCCATAACATTACTAACATTCACAAACACCAACTGCATTTCTACTAACAATTTAGCTAATGGTGACTATACACCTCCATGACATTACTAACATTCACAAACACCAACTGCACTTTTACTTATAATTTAGCTAATGGTGACTATACACCTCCATAACATTACTAACATTCACAAACACCAACTGCATTTCTACTAACAATTTAGCTAATGGTGACTATACACCTCCATGACATTACTAACATTCACAAACACCAACTGCACTTTTACTTATAATTTAGCTAATGGTGACTATACACCTCCATGGCATTACTAACATTCACAAACGCCAGCTGCATTTTTACTTACAATTTAGCTAATGGTGACTATACACCTCCATGACATTACTAACATTCACAAAAACCAACATTTACAAACACCAACTGCACTTTTACTTACAATTTAGCTAACGGTGACTATACACCTCTATGGTATTACTAACATTCACAAACACCAACATTCACAAACACCAACTGCACTTTTACTTACAATTTAGCTAATGGTGACTATACACCTCCATGGCATTACTATTATTCACAAATACCAACTGCACTTTTACTGCACTTTTACTTATAATTCAGCTAATGGTGACCATACACCTCCATAGTATTACTAACATTCACCAACACCAACATTCACAAATACCAACTGCACTTTTACTGTACTTTTACTTATAATTCAGCTAATGGTGACTATACACCTCCATGGCATTACTAACATTCACGAACACCAACATTCACAAACACCAACTGCACTTTTACTTACAATTTAGCTTATGGTGGCTATACACTTCCATGACATTACTAACATTCACAAACACCAACTGCATTTTTACTTACAATCTAGCTAATGGTGACTATACACCTCCATGACATTACTAACATTCACAACGTTTACAAACACCAACACCAACATTCACAAATACCAACTGCACTTTTACTGTACTTTTACTTATAATTCAGCTAATGGTGACTATACACCTCCATGGCATTACTAACATTCACGAACACCAACATTCACAAACACCAACTGCACTTTTACTTACAATTTAGCTTATGGTGGCTATACACTTCCATGACATTACTAACATTCACAAACACCAACTGCATTTTTACTTACAATCTAGCTAATGGTGACTATACACCTCCATGACATTACTAACATTCACAACGTTTACAAACACCAAGTGCACTTTTACTTACAATTTAGCCAGTGGTGACTATACACCTCCATGGCATTACTAACATTCACAAATACCACAATTTAGCTTATGGTGACTATACACCTCCATGATAACTAATATTTACAAAAACCTACTGCACTTTTACTTATAATTTAGCTAATGGTGACTATACACCTCCATGGCATTACTAACATTCACAAACACCAACATTCACAAACACCAACAAGTTAGCTAATGGTGGTTATACACCTTCATGGCATTACTAACATTCACAAATACCAACTGCACTTTTACTGCATTTTTACTTATAATTCAGCTAATGGTGACCATACACCTCCATGGTATTAATAACATTCACGAACACCAACATTCACAAATACCAACTGCACTTTTACTGCATTTTTACTTATAATTCAGCTAATGGTGACTATACACCTCCATGGCATTACTAACATTCACGAACACCAACAATTACAAACACCAACTGCACTTTTACTTACAATTTAGCTAATGGTAACTATAACCTCCATGGCATTACTAACATTCACAAACACCAACTGTACACCTCCATGGCATTACTAACATTCACAAATACAACAATTTAGCTAATGGTGACTATACACCTCCATGACATTACTAACATTCACAAAAACCAACTGCACTTATACTTATAATTTAGTTAATGGTGACTATACACCTCCATGGCATTACTAACATTCACAAACACCAACATTCACAAACACGAACTGCACTTTTACTTACAATTTAGCTATAATGGTGACTATACACCTCCATGGCATTACTAACATTCACAAACACCAACATTCACAAACACCAACATTCACAAACACCAACTGCACTGCACTTTTACTTACAATTTAGCTATAATGGTGACTATACACCTCCATGGCATTACTAACATTTACAAACACCAACATTCACAAACACTAACTGCACTTTTACTTACAATTTAGCTATAATGGTGACTATACACCTCCATGGCATTACTAACATTCACAAACACCAACATTCACAAACACCAACTGCACTTTTACTTACAATTTAGCTACAATGGTGACTATACACCTCCATGGCATTACTAACATTTACAAACACCAACATTCACAAACACTAACTGCACTTTTACTTACAATTTAGCTATAATGGTGACTATACACCTCCATGGCATTACTAACATTCACAAACACCAACATTCACAAACACCAACTGCACTTTTACTTACAATTTAGCTATAATGGTGACTATACACCTCCATAGCATTACTAACATTCACAAAAATCAACATTCACAAACACGTACTTACAATTTAGCTATAATGGTGACTATACACCTCCATGGCATTACTAACATTCACAAACACCAACATCCACAAACACCAACTGCACTGCACTTTTACTTACAATTTAGCTATAATGGTGACTATACACCTTCATGGCATTAACTAACATTTACAAACACCAACATTCACAAACACCAACTGCACTTTTACTTACAATTTAGCTAATGATGACTATACACCTCCATGGCATTACTAACATTCACAAACACCAACTGCACTTTTACTTACAATTTAGCTAATGGTGACTATACACCTCCATGACATTACTAACATTCACAAAAACCAACATTTACAAACACCAACTGCACTTTTACTTACAATTTAGCTAACGGTGACTATACACCTCTATGGCATTACTAACATAAACAAACACCAACATTCACAAACACCAACTGCACTTTTACTTAAAATTTAGCTAATGGTGACTATACACCTCCATGGCATTACTATTATTCACAAATACCAACTGCACTTTTACTGCACTTTTACTTATAATTCAGCTAATGGTGACCATACACCTCCATAGTATTACTAACATTCACGAACACCAACATTCACAAATACCAACTGCACTTTTACTGTACTTTTACTTATAATTTAGCTAATGGTGACTATACACCTCCATGGCATTACTAACATTCACGAACACCAACATTCACAAACACCAACTGCACTTTTACTTACAATTTAGCTTATGGTGACTATAAACTTCCATGACATTACTAACATTCACAAACACCAACTGCATTTTTACTTATAATTTAGCTAATGGTGACTATACACCTCCATGACATTACTAACATTCACAACGTTTACAAACACCAACTGCACTTTTACTTACAATTTAGCCAGTGGTGACTATACACCTCCATGGCATTACTAACATTCACAAATACCACAATTTAGCTAATGGTGACTATACACCTCCATGATTACTAATATTTACAAAAACCTACTGCACTTTTACTTATAATTTAGCTAATGGTGACTATACACCTCCATGGCATTACTAACATTCACAAACACCAACATTCACAAACACCAACTGCACGTTTACTTACAAGTTAGCTAATGGTGGTTATACACCTTCATGGCATTACTAACATTCACAAATACCAACTGCACTTTTACTGCATTTTCACTTATAATTCAGCTAATGGTGACCATACACCTCCATGGTATTAATAACATTCACGAACACCAACATTCACAAATACCAACTGCACTTTTACTGCACTTTTACTTATAATTCAGCTAATGGTGACTATACACCTCCATGGCATTACTAACATTCACAAACACCAACTGTACACCTCCATGGCATTACTAACATTCACAAATACAACAATTTAGCTAATGGTGACTATACACCTCCATGACATTACTAACATTCACAAAAACCAACTGCACTTTTACTTATAATTTAGTTAATGGTGACTATACACCTCCATGGCATTACTAACATTCACAAACACCAACATTCACAAACACCAACTGCACTTTTACTTACAATTTAGCTATAATGGTGACTATACACCTCCATGGCATTACTAACATTCACAAACACCAACATTCACAAACACCAACTGCACTTTTACTTACAATTTAGCTATAATGGTGACTATACACCTCCATGGCATTACTAACATTCACAAACACCAACTGCACTTTTACTTACCCATAAGAAAATCATATATAGACATATCTATGATATCTAGAAGTCTCCTTCCTTTGCTATAAGGGTGTCTCCGCATCACAATACGATGGCAGTATGTAAGATCATGTTCCCATCTGCAAGGGAAAAAGGACATATCCTGACATATAAACTGATGAGACAAGCACACCTATAGTGACACCAACTAAAAGCTTTATTATCAAGCTATTACTGAGGATCTGCCCAAATCTAGGCTTTGCTAGGGTTTACCATCCCTTTTGTTGCACCCTGCCCATTTTCAAACAAAAACATACTCCCTTTGATGCTGAAGAAAGCTGAAGTTGTGTTTACATCTTAATTTTACCCTTCACGAACCTTTTCTCTCCCCACACACCATTACTTGTGTAAACAGGCTAAAAGGGCATGATCATAATCATACCCATTAAGATCATCATTGTCGTCGTCGTCGTTGTCGTCGTTGTCATCATCATCATCATCATCATCATCATAATTAGTATTATTATTATTAATTTATTTATTTATTTATCTAATTTACTTGATTTTTTTTTTTTTAAATCATTTACACTCTTGGGGTGACATTGAAGAAGTAGTGAGAGCAGAGGCTGAGAAACCAGAAAATTTATATTTGAAAAAGGTTGTCCCAATAATGTTGTCAAGCTTGTAGTTTGCTTTGCTTGCATTTCAACCCACAAAATTCTGAACTCAACCTATGACCCAGTGAACAAAATGTTTTGACATCACACAATAATAATCTGTGGTATAGATTAATTATTAGATTGGTTTCCGTTCAATTCTATATTTGCTATACAAGTTACTAGAGGTTTGGCAGAGGATCAATTCAAGGCAAGAGACTAATAACATCTTTTTATGAAATCTAGTTTCCCTATCTTGTCCTTAATCTTACATATCCATGGAAACATTAAGTCATATAGGGTCGTAATTCTAGGAAGGGGTAAGGGACCTCTTCCCCATTTGGGAGAAATGTGAAAAAGTGAATAGTTTTGACAAATATTTTATCCCAGCTTTGTGAAGGAAAATGATGAACCTGTTGTCCTCCCGGAGAGGGGAAAAAGGTAAAGATGACATAGGGGAGGAGGATACTGGCAGCATACTGGGGAGGAGAGGAAGATTAAGATGACAGAGGAAAGGAGGATACTGGCAGCATACTGGGGAGGGGAGGAAGGTTAAGATGACATAGGAAAGGAGGATACTGGCAGCATACTGGAGAGGGGAGGAAGCTTAAGATGACATAGGAAAGGAGGATACTGGCAGCATACTGGGAAGGGGAGGAAGGTTAAGATGACATAGGAAAGGAGGATACTGGCAGCATACTGGAGAAAGGAGGAAGGTTAAGATGACATAGGAAAGGAGGATACTGGCAGCATACTGGGGAGGGGAGGAAGCTTAAGATGACATAAAAAAGGAGGATACTGGCAACATACTGGGTAGGAGAGGAAGGTTAAGATGACATAAAAAAGGAGGATACTGGCAGCATACTGGGGAGGGGAGGAAGGTTAAGATGACATAGGAAAGGAGGATACTGACAGCACTGGGGAGGGGAGGAACTAGGAAAGGAGGATACTGACAGCATACTGTGGAGGGGAGGAAGGTTAACATGACATAGGAAAGGAGGATACTGCCTGCATACTGGGGAGGGGAGGACGGTTAAGATGACATAGGAAAGGAGGATACTGGCAGCACACTGGGGAGGGGAGGAAGCTTAAGATGACATAGGAAAGGAGGAAACTGCCTGCATACTGAGGAGGGGAGGAAGGTTAAGATGACATAGGAAAGGAGGATACTGGCAGCATACTGGGAAGGGGAGGAATGTTAAGATGACATAGGAAAGGAGGATACTGGCAGCATACTGTGGAGGGGAGGAAGGTAAAGATGACATAGGAAAGGAGGATACTGCCTGCATACTGGGAAGGGAAGAAAGGTTAAAATGACATAGGAAAGGAGGATACTGCCTGCATACTTGGGAGGGGAGGAAGGTTAAGATGACATAGGAAAGGAGGATACTGGCAGCATACTGGGGAGGAGAGGAAGGTTAAGATGACATAGGAAAGGAGGATACTGACAGCATACTGTGGAGGGGAGGAAGGTAAAGATGACATAGGAAAGGAGGATACTGGCAGCATACTTGGGAGGGGAGGAAGCTTAAGATGACATAGGAAAGGAGGATACTGGCAGCATACTGTGGAGGGGAGGAAGGTAAAGATGACATAGGAAAGGAGGATACTGGCAGCATACTGTGGAGGGGAGGAAGGTAAAGATGACATAGGAAAGGAGGATACTGGCAGCATACTGGGGAGGGGAGGAAGGTTAAGATGACATAGGAAAGGAGGATACTGGCAGCATACTGTGGAGGGGAGGAAGGTAAAGAGGACATAGGAAAGGAGGATACTGGCAAGATACTGGGGAGGGGAGGAAGGTTAAGATGACATAGGAAAGGAGGATACTGGCAAGATACTGGGGAGGGGAGGAAGGTTAAGATGACATAGGAAAGGAGGATACTGGCAAGATACTGGGAAGGGGAGGAAGGTTAAAATGACATAGGAAAGGAGGATACTGGCAGCACACTGGGGAGGGGAGGAAGGTTAAGATGACATAGGAGAGGAAACTGCCTTCATCAATTAATTTATAACAATGTCATTACAATTCTAAAAATATTAATTACAAAATTTGATTTGTTGATTTTTAACGGCACCGCGACATTCAGAGTCAAATGTGCCAAAATAAATAAATAAATAAATAAATAAACAACAACAACAACGACAACAACAACAACAATAATAATGATACTCTTTACTGCATTTCAAAATTTGCTGATAGTTTTCACCAGACTTGAGTACATTATGGTGAGTACGATAATTGGTTGGGAATTACAATGATAACTTGGCCCTTATAGCTACAAGCCTGTTTACACAAGTAATGATATACAGGGTAAAATTAGAAATAAATGAGTAGTGATTGAAGAAGCAATAACAAAATATATATTAATGATTTCTAAATGTGGAATTACTTACAATAGAAAAGTAGGTTAATGAAAAGCATCCCAAATTTTCAGGAAGTGTTTCAACAAGTTGTAGCTTGTCAAGCTTTGACCGCAGATGTTTCAACTGTACAACAAGTTGTAGCTTGTCAAGCTTTGACCACAGATGTTTCAACTGTACAACAAGTTTGTTACTTACACTGCCACTTTGTGCTTACTGTAAGACCTCCTCCATGGGTGGCGCCATGTCTTGCGAGGCGCTATTGGCTTGAAAGCTGGAAGGTATGCTGCGATAGAGCCCTCTATCATGTCAGGCTTACCGCATACGGCTGTCTCCGATTCACAGTAATATGAGCAGTGACCTATGAAGCAGAGGTTATTGGCTGAAAAAGAAAAGAAACAAAAGTTTGCGAACAGAAAGAACATGAATAATGATAAAAAGTATTTCAAAATAGTGGGACAGGACCACCTTCTTCATTTGCAATAAATCTATATATAGACCATTTCCAACTAATTTTAATCAACTGCTTGGAAAGCTTCCCTTTGCTACCCAAACAATCAGCAGAAATTGCTGGATGAAAAGCGCACGTACAAAATCTTCATGTAGAACGCACGTTTAATGTGCACGCCTATTATCTTCATGTTTAACACACGTTTAATGCGCATGCATATTATCTTCATGTATAACGCACGTTTAATGCACACGCATATTATCTTCATGTATAATGCACGATTATTGCGCACGCATATTATCTTCATGTATAATGCACGTTTAATGCGCATGCATATATCTGTATGTATAATGCAAGTTTAATGCGCACGCACATTATCTTCATGTATAATACACTTTTAATATGCACGCATATTATCTTCATGTAAAAAGCAAGTTTAATGCGCAGGCATATTACCTTCATGTATAACACTGTTAATGCGCACACATATTATCTTCATGTATAATGCACGTTTAATGCGCATGCATATTATCTTCATGTAAAACGCACGTTTAATGTGCACGCATATTATCTTCATGAATAATGCATGTTTATTGCGCACGCATATTATCTTCATGTATAACGCACGTTTAAAGCGCATGCATATTATCTTTATGTATAATGCACGTTTAATGCGCACGCACATTATCTTCATGTATGATACACTTTTAATGTGCACGCATATTATCTTTATGTATAAAGTAAGTTTAATGCGCAGGCATATTATCTTCATGTATAACGAACGTTTAATGCGCACACATATTATCTTCATGTATAATGAAGGCGAGGAACAAAGGCTGGTAAAAAAGCATTCAAATCTGATCTGCATTCATACCATCGTAATCTTTCTATCACTACACAAATAACTAAACGCAACTTGGAAAAAAAGCCCCCTCAGGTACGACAGCCTTTCAAAATCATAGTACCCATAACATTTACTCCCCTTACTCCCCCCGTCCCATCAGATGTCGAATCCGAACCATGTGGCATATTGCGGAATAGTTTCCCCTCGAAAGATTTATGTGCGGGATTGATCAATGCAAGGTCTATCAACAATAAAGATTTCTTACTTTATGATTTCCTGACTGAAAACCGTTTAGATGTTTTGTGCATAACAGAAACATGGATCAATTCCGAAGACGACTACGCCCGAATACAATGTTCACAATTAAATATAAATGAGTACTTTATCGATGCGGCAAGTAGAGAAAAACGTGGGGGTGGTGTGGCCCTGGTTTGTAGAAAGGAGTTTCCTGTACGGAAAATATGTGAGGATGTTTTCCCATCGTTTCAGTTTGGTCACTGGGAAATTATAAAGCACACATCAAAATTTAATATCTATGTTATATACCGGCCCCCATCTGTATCTGGTGTAACCCTTAATACATTCTTTGATGAACTTAATCGATTTATCCTGGAGCCTGCAAGTCAATTGCCCAATGTTGTCATAGTAGGTGACTTTAATATCCACGTTAATGACAATGACAGTTCATCTGCACAACATTTCATTGAATTAATGCAAGCCGTGGGATTTTCACAGGAAGTTAATACATACACACATAACCAAGGAAATATTCTTGATTTAGTCTTCATTGAAGGAGAGTCTGAAACGAATGATACAATTTTGAATGAATGTGATGTCGGACCTTTCTTATCGGACCACCGTTTCGTTACATTCTCTCTTAGGTTGAGAGAGCATACACGGAGAGAGAGAAAACGTATAAAGTTCAGAAAGATTAAAGGTATTAACTTGGATGCTTTTTCTCGCGACATTGAAAATGCATTTAACATACAGCCTCTTGTATCAAACAATATCGATGAGTGTGCTTCTCAGTTCAATCGGACAATCTTATCTGTCTTAGATGATCATGCCCCTTTAATTGAAAAGGTTGTTGTTGCTCGAAAGAAAGAACCTTGGTTCACTCCAGAACTCAAGAAACAAAAGCAAGCAGTAAGAATTGCAGAGAAAAGATGGAAAAGAAACATAACGAGAGACAATTGGGAAACATTGAAATCAGAGAGGTCCAGGTATTCTGTTATGCTGAAACAATCAAAAGAAAGAACAATCAGTGATGCAGTTAAGGAATGTGGGCATGACTCAAAACGCCTTTATAGTTTAGCTAAATCAATCATGGGAAAAGATGTACAAAACCCCTTACCTGTAGTCTTAGGAAATGATGAGGTTTTATCAGAGAAGTTTATAGAATTCTTTTTACAAAAGATTACAAACATAAGAGAAGAGCTAAAGGATTCTAAGCTATTCAATCCTCCTATGAGAATGGTATCTGTCAGACTGAATGCTTTTGCTTATGTTACAGAGGATGAACTTATCAGTATTATTAATAGCATGCCATCAAAATCTTGCGACAATGATGCTTTACCAACAAACCTTCTAAAGAATGTTTTAAGTGCAGTTATTAAACCTCTTACAAAAGTAGTAAATACTTCTCTTGAATGTGGTGCCTTTGCTAATGACTGGAAAAAAAGCCATCATTAGACCTCTTGTAAAGAAACACAATTTGGACTTGAATTTGGCCAATTATAGACCAATCAGCAATCTACCATTTATCTCCAAAGTTGCTGAAAAAGTTGTGCTGAAGCAATTGAATATTCATTGTGAAAAGTGGGCCCCCCTTCCACCGTATCAGTCAGCTTACCGTCCCAATCATAGCTGTGAAACTGCAATAGTTAGTTTGGTAGATGATTTACTCTGGAGTTTTGAGAGAAAACAGGTCACACAAATGTGTTTTATGGATCTCTCAGCGGCATTCGACACTGTTGACCATGAAGTTTTACTAAAAGTGTTGTCTGCTCAATATGGTATAGACCAATTGTCACAAAAATGGTTTACTGACTATTTGTCATGCAGAAGGTGTTGTGTTAAGGTTAATAATTCTTATTCAACCTACAAACCATTAGATTTCAGTGTTCCACAAGGAAGTCTCTTGGGACCCGTTTTATATTCAATGTATGCTAGTACATTGCAATATGTCATTCCTAATTGCTTTCAACTGCACGGGAACGCTGATGATCATGCGTTTAAGCAATCTTACCAAGCTACCATTCAGGATGCCACTAGAGTCAAAAATGAAATATCACACACCATGCAGCAAGTTTAAATCTGGATGGATCAAAATAGACTCAAACTTAACGACACGAAAACTGAATTTATACAGTTCGGGTCAAGACAAATGTTATCCAAATGCCTTGTTGACAGTGTCCCTATCAATGGTGGAATTGTGAAAGCTGCCACTCTGTGTGAAATATTTAGGGGTTCATTTAGATACAAATTTGGCATTCAAACTCAGATCAGTGCAAGGTGCAGGGCTGCCATGGCTAATCTCAGACTAGTTCGTAGCATAAGAAATGTACTAACATTTGATGCATGTCACGCTATTGTGTTAGGATTAGTTATAAGCCACTTGGATTACATAAATTCTATTTTCTTAAATACGCCTGATTATGATATTGCTAAGTTACAACGAATACAGAATATGGCAGCAAAGCTAGTTTTGAGAAGAGGGAGAAGAGAAAGTGCCTCTCAGGCACTGCGTGATTTACATTGGCTCCCTATCAAGTCCCGAATTATTCATAAAGTGTTGACCCTGATAAACAAGTCTGTTGTTGAAAAGTCGGCCCCAGATTACCTTAGGTGTAAATTTTCATTAGCCACTAATTCAACCAGATCCCCCCGCTCCTGTAATGTTGCCGACAAATTGGTGATTCCACGAACTCAGCGTAAAACATTTGCCTCAAGAGCTATTAGTGTTGCAGGAGCAGAACTCTGGAACAAACTTCCAAATAACATCAAACTTTCTCCCAATGCAACCATTTTTAAAAGGCAGCTGAAGACACATCTATTTCCTTCTTAATTTTTGAAATTGCATTTTACACATTTTTATCTTTTTATATCCAGTGTTATATACCATTTATACAAAGTAATATTTTTCTAAACCATTTTATCGATTTCCAAATTACTTTTTATATTCAACTTTTTACTGTAGTTTTGATATGAGTATTGTATTTTCCTTTATCCGATTTTGTTATTTATACGTACATGATTATATATTTTTTTCTATATTTGGATTTTAATTGTAAAGCGCAGCCGAAAACCATGCTATGGCATGCGCTATATGAAATGAAATAAATAATACAAATAATAATAATAATAATAATAATAATAATAATAATAATAATAATAATAATAATAATAATGCACGTTTAATGCGCATGTATATTTTTTTATGTATAATGCACGTTTAATGCGCACGCACATTATCTTCATGTATAGTGCATGTTTAATGGGCACGCATATCATCTTCATGCATACGAACATTTAATGTGCACGCTATTATCTTCATGTATAATGTACGTTTGATGCGCACGCATATTATCTTCATGTATAAAGCACATTAAATGCGCACACATAATATCTTTATGTATAATGCACGTTTAAAGCGCATGCCTATTATCTTCATGTATAATGCCCGTTTAATGCGCACGCCTATTATCTTCATGTATAATGCATGTTAATACGCACACATATTATTTTCATGTATAACGCACGTTTAATGCGCACGCATATTATCTTCATGTATAATGCACGTTTAATTAAACGCATATCATCTTCATGTATAACGCACGTTTAATGCGCACGCATATTATCTTCATGTATAATGCAGGTTTGATGCGCACGCATATTATCTTCATGTATAATGCAGGTTTAATGCGCACGCATATCATCTTCATGTATAACGCATGTTTAATGCGCACACATATCATCTTCATGTATAAAGCATGAATGTATGAAAGCCATTATCCTTAACTGTGATAATTGTGCAGATGACCAAGATTTCCCCAGTATTTTATTCGATTCCTCCAGCATACAATTGGTCCATTATCGATCGATACATGAATTTTGCACATGTAAATCTGGAAATTGATGATTCATATTTGAAATGGTCTATAATAGGAGAATAATTTCATTCATAGAAAATACATAAATGAGTAATACAATTCAGACATATCCACTATTATGAGACAAAATTTTCACTTAAGTGAGCTTCAAAAATAGAAAATTGGATTTTTTCACAAGGTTTCTTTTATAATGTAATCATGTAACCTCCCTACCTCATTGAAGGCAACTATAAGACTCCAAAAATCATATTGTTTTTCTGTTCTTTTTATTACCTTGAAATTAATTAATAAGTGCTATATTTGACCTTATTTCCATCTGATCTATTTCATTACTAATCAATTAAATACACTTGGCTTTTATAATTGTTATATTACAATGTCGTATACAAGAACTGTCAGAAGGACAGTATGCTCGACTATTCAAAGCTAGTATAGGGAATGGGCCTATTGAGGGAAGTATATAGGGTAGCAGGGGCAGATGATTTCAAATTACTTGCGTTTTAAAAGATGCACTAACATTTTCATTTGCATTGTTAATTTTCACAACATTTTACTACAAACTTTTCCCAGATATTTTAAGACAGAAAAATAAAAAAAAGAAGCTCAAGGCTACCTCCCCATGCGGTAACTCATGTACAAGCTATAACACGTCTTTTAGTTCTAACAATTGAACAACAAAGAAAGGAGAGGTCCTAACTTGTCAGTGTCAATGAAAAAATGTCATTAAGTCTTTCCAACCTGTACCCTCTCCCAACCCCTATAGATTCCCAGAGCTACATCTTGGATTGTAACACAACTTCCAATTTAAGAAAATACCGTGTCAAGCAAAGTCAAGTAACATAAAAAATGTACAACATTAAAGCAAAATTATGCAAAACAATGATTGCTTAACGTATGACAAACTAGACATTGGAAATGATACAAATCCCCTCACTGTTAATAATGCATATTACAGACTGTCCCACATTCCAACCTGCCCCAAATGTCATCTCAAGCCTATACTCCATGCAATCACATCTGAAAACCAGATATATACTGTATGTTATTCCAAGACTTGCATGACCCACACGCCATCACAACTGAAATCCATTTGACACCTTACCACATGCCATTCCACCCTGTTCCACATGTCGACCCACCCTGTTTTCCACTTGCCAACCAACCCATTCCACATGCCATCCCACCATGTTTTACATTTCAACCCATCCACCTGTCCAACATGCCAATGCATTCTAACCCCACCCTGCCCTACATACAATTCCACCCTGTTCCACATGAAATCTCACTCTCATCCTAATTCCTTCAGTTACTTTATCATCATGTTATCATCTACCCCACATTCCGCACATATTGTTTATATTTCATAAACCCCTAATTTAAAATTCTTTAGAAGCGAGAACACTTTTATTTGGTTCTCTATTCATGACAAGACAAAAATGTTAATTCCAATTCATATCATGTCAATATCATAGCTCCAATTCATATCATGTCAATATCATAGCTCCAATTCATATCATGTCAATGTCATAGCTCCAATTTATATCATGTCAATGTCATAGCTCCAATTCATATCATGTCAATATCATAGCTCCAATTCATATCATGTCAATGTCATAGCTCCAATTCATATCATGTCAATGTCATAGCTCCAATTCATATCATGTAATTGTTATAGCTCCAATTCATATCATGTCAATATCATAGCTCCAATTCATATCATGTCAATGTCATAACTCCAATTCATATCATGTCAATGTCATAGCTCCAATTCATATCATGTCAATATCATAGCTCCAATTCATATCATGTCAATGTCATAGCTCCAATTCATATCATGTCAATATCATAGCTCCAATTCATGTCATGTTAATGTCATAGCTCCAATTCATGTCATATCAATATCATAGCTCCAATTCATATCATGTCAATATCATAGCTCTTATTCATATCATGTCAATATCATAGCTCCAATTCATATCATGTCAATGTCATAGCTCCAATTCATATCATGTCAATGTCATAACTCCAATTCATGTCATATCAATATCATAGCTCCAATTCATATCATGTCAATATCATAGCTCTTATTCATATCATGTCAATGTCATAGCTCCAATTCATATCATGTCAATATCATAGCTCCAATTCATGTCATGTCAATATCATAGCTCCAATTCATATCATGTAATTGTCATAGCTCCAATTCATGTCATGTTAATGTCGTAGCTCCAATTCATATCATGTCGATGTTATAGCTTCAATTCATATCATGTCAATGTTATAGCTCCAATTCATAGCATGTCAATGTCATAGCTCCAATTCATATCATGCCAATGTCATAGCTTCAATTCATATCATGTCAATGTTATAGCTCCAATTCATATCATGTTAATATCATAGCTCCAATTCGTATCATGTTAATATTATACTTCTAATGCATATCATGTCAATATCATAGCTCCAATTCATATCATGTCAATGTCATAGCTCCAATTTATATCATGTCAATGTCATAGCTCCAATTCATATCATGTAATTGTCATAGCTCCAATTCATATCATGTCAATCTCATAGCTCCAATTCATATCATGTCAATATCATAGCTCCAATTTATATCATGTCAATGTCATAGCTCCAATTCATATCATGTAATTGTCATAGCTCCAATTCATATCATGTCAATATCATAGCTCCAATTCATATCATGTCAATATCATAGCTCCAATTCATATCATGTTAATGTCATAGCTCCAATTCATGTCATATCAATATCATAGCTCCAATTCATATCATGTCAATATCATAGCTCTTATTCATATCATGTCAATATCATAGCTCCAATTCATATCATGTCAATGTCATAGCTCCAATTCATGTCATGTCAATATCATAGCTCCAATTTATATCATGTAATTGTCATAGCTCCAATTCATGTCATGTTAATGTCATAGCTCCAATTCATATCATGTCGATGTTATAGCTCCAATTCATATCATGTCAATGTTATAGCTCCAATTCATAGCATGTCAATGTCATAGCTCCAATTCATATCATGCCAATGTCATAGCTTCAAATATATCATATCAATGTTATAGCTCCAATTCATATCATGTTAATATCATAGCTCCAATTCGTATCATGTTAATATTATACCTCCAATTCATATCATATCAATATCATAGCTCCAATTCATATCATGTCAATGTCATAGCTCCAATTCATATCATGTAATTGTCATAGCTCCAATTCATATCATGTCAATATCATCTCTCCAATTCATAACATGTCAATATCATAGCTCCAATTTATATCATGTCAATGTCATAGCTCCAATTCATAACATGTCAATATCATAGCTCCAATTCATATCATGTCAATATCATAGCTCCAATTCATATCATGTAATTGTCATAGCTCCATTTCATGTCATGTTAATGTCATAGCTCCAAATCATATCATGTCAATATCATAGCTCCAATTCATATCATGTAATTGTCATAGCTCCAATTCATGTCATGTTAATGTCATAGCTCCAATTCATATTATGTCGATGTTATAGCTCCAATTCATATCATGTCAATGTTATAGCTCCAATTCATATCATGTCAATGTCATAGCTCCAATTAATATCATGCCAATGTCATAGCTCCAATTCATATCATGTCAATGTTATAGCTCCAATTCATGTCATGTCAATATCATAGCTCCTATTCATATCATGTCAATGTCATAGCTCCAATTCATATCATGCTAATGTCATAGCTCCAATTCATATCATGTCAATATCATAGCTCCAATTCATATCATGTCAATATCATAGCTCCAATTCATATCATGTCAATGTCATAGCTCCAATTCATATCATATCAATATCATAGCTCCAATTCATGTCATGTTAATGTCATAGCTCCAATTCATATCATGTCGATGTTATAGCTCCAATTCATATCATGTCAATGTTATAGCTCCAATTCATATCATGTCAATGTCAAAGCTCCAATTCATATCATGCTAATGTCATAGCTCCAATTCATATCATGCCAATGTCATAGCTCCAATTCATATCATGTCAATATCGTAGCTCCAATTCATATCATGTTAATATTATAGCTCCAATTCATGTCATGTCAATATCATAGCTCCAATTCATATCATGTCAATGTCATAGCTCCAATTCATATCATGCTAATGTCATAGCTTTAATTCATATCATGCCAATGTCATAGCTCCAATTCATATCATGTCAATATCGTAGCTCCAATTCATATCATGTCAAAATCATAGCTCCAATTCATATCATGTCAATATCATAGCTTCAATTCATATCATGTCAATATTATAGCTCCAATTCATATCATGTCAATATCATAGCTCCAATTCATATCATGTCAATATCATAGCTCCAATTCATATCATGTCAATATCATAGCTCCAATTCAAATCATGTCAATATCATAGCTTCAATTCATATCATGTCAATGTCATAGCTCCAATTCATATCATGCCAATGTCATAGCTCCAATTCATATCATGTCAATGTTATAGCTACAATTCATATCATGTCAATATTATAGCTTCAATTCATATCATGTTAATATCATAGCTCCAATTCATATCATGTCAATATCATAGCTCCAATTCGTATCATGTCAATATCATAGCTCCAATTCATATCATGTCAATATCATAGCTCTAATTCAAATCATGTCAATATCATAGCTTCAATTCATATCATGTCAATGTCATAGCTCCAATTCATATCATGCCAATGTCATAGCTCCAATTCATATCATGTCAATGTTATAGCTACAATTCATATCATGTCAATATTATAGCTTCAATTCATATCATGTTAATATCATAGCTCCAATTCATATCATGTCAATATCATAGCTCCAATTCTTATCATGTCAATATCATAGCTTCAATTTATATCATGTCAATATCATAGCTCCAATTCATATCATGTCAATATCATAGCTCCAATTCATATCATGTCAATATCATAGCTCCAATTCATATCATGTCAATATCATAGCTCCAATTCATATCATTTCAATATCATAGCTCTAAATCATATCATGTCAATATCATAGCTCCAATTCATATCATGTCAATGCCATAGCTCCAATTCATATCATGTCAATGTCATAGCTCCAATTCATATCATGTCAATGCCATAGCTCCAATTCATATCATGTCAATATCATAGCTCCAATTCATATCATGTCAATGTCATAGCTCCAATTTATATCATGTCAATATCATAGCTCCAATTCATATCATGTCAATGTCATAGCTCCAATTCATATCATGTAAATGTCATAGCTCCAATTCATATCATGTCAATGTCATAGCTCCAATTCATATCATGTCAATATCATAGCTCCAATTCATATCATGTCAAAATCATAACAAAACTATCATGTCAATATTATAGCAAAACTAGAAATGTGAAGTAGGTAAGTCTTTTTATCTCAGATTAAAAAAAATTTGATCTCAGTTCAAACATTTTGCAGCAAATTCTATTTTTTTGCAAATAATCGAATTGATATGCCAACTATACCTCACCAATAAGGGTGAACAATGCTCTTCACATATATCGTATGATCATTTGTTTAAGCAAAATCACCACACACACTTTAATTCAAGAGGATACCGCAGATACAAATATTTTCATTGCTATGCAACTAAGCTATTTAGTATGCACACATAACCCGACCAATCATGCTGAACTGAACAATACCAATGCCCTCTACCACTGTACTAAGTTATTATCTCAGGTGATTTTTTTTTGTACGAAAGTCTGTTATGCAAATAACCTAATTAATATGCACATTACACCTCACCATAGACACTGCTCTTCACATATGTAATCATTTGTGTAAACAACAAATGCCTAAATAAACTAACTCTCAATTAAAAAACATATAATGCCCCTAAGGAGATATGTGATGCTTTTAATGATTATTTTATTTCAATTGGTTCAAAATTAGCAGGTGAAATCCCACCGTCTAATGAACATAAGTTTGAGGAGTTCTTGCCCCCATCCAATCCTTCCACTTTTTTTCTTCATCCTACAAATGATGCTGAAGTGCTTAGATTAATCAATGGTCTTAAATCTGCTGCTCCTGGTTTTGACGATATTTCCCCAAGTGTTGTAAAAAATGTTCATTTATTATTTGTAAACCATTGTCGTATATTGTTAATCTTTCATTGTCAACAGCTTCTATGCCTGATAATCTTAAAGTAGCTAAGGTTATTCCTATTTTTAAAAGTGGTGATAAGGAGCAAATCACAAATTATAGACCTATTTCGATTTTACCATGCTTCTCCAAAATATTTGAAAGAATTGTTTTGATAGGCTCATCAGTTTTCTGTTTTCTCACAAAATTATTTATAAATTCCAGTTTGGTTTTCCTCCTGGCAGGTCAACTGCTCATGCTCTGTTGCATCTCATTGATAAAATCACCCAAGCTTTTGAGAAAAGAAGTTGCCCATTGTACTTTTTAGACCTGTCAAAGCTTTTGACACCCTGGATCACTCTATACTTTTGCATAAATTATCAACTTACGGTATTCGTGGCATGCCCTTGATTGGCTTCGTAACTATTTAAAATTTCGTCAGCAATTTGTATCCTATTCTTGTACTCAATCTTATTCCAAGTTTATTTCTTGTGGAGTGCCACAAGGCTCAATTCTTGGTCCTTTGTTATTTGTAATATATATAAATGATATGCATCGAATTAGCTCTGTTCTTTCACCTTCACTTTATGCGGATGACACCACTCTTTTTACTCCCATCGTTCTCCTCATACAGTAATTGACAAAGCGGTTTCAGGTTTGAATAAGTATGCATCTTGGTTCAATGTAAATAAGTTATCCCTTAATGTAAAGAAGACTACTTCAGTTTTCTTTACTCCTACTCGTCGTGACTGGTCCCTTTACCCCAAACTCTCCATTGGTGATGTAAATTTTAATCATTCCCCCTCCTCAACATTTCTAGGTGTATTAGTGGATTGCAATCTAAATTGGCAACTTCACATAGATTGTATCTGTAATAAATTAGCAAAAGGTACTGGTATATTAAATAGATTAAGAACACATTTTCCTGAACATATACTTAAGATGCTATATAATACTTTGATTTTGCCGTATATATCATATTGTAATGTTGCCTGGGGTGGTGCTTATCCTTCTCACATACAAAAGCTTTTTCTTTTGCAAAAACGTGCCATTCGAATTGTCACTGGTAGTCCTTTTAATGCCCATACCGCCCCGATCTTCTTTAAATTGAGAACTCTTAATATATTTGACCTCCATAAATACCAACTTGCTATAACCATGTATCAATATAAGAATAACAATTTACCCAATGCTTTTGACCATTTTTTCTCGCAAAACTTTACAAAACCAGAGGTCATAATGATTACCGTATTCCGAAATTTAGGCTTACACTATCCCAACATTGTTTAAGATATACGGTGTAAAGTCTGGAATGACATACCGCAAGATATTAAAAACGTAAATAATGTCAAAACATTTAAGTTACATCTTAAGAATTACTTTCTAAGCTTATATGATTCTATCTAATTCTGAGTTTTTTTTTTTTTTTTTTCTTAAGATACCCCGTTTAATGTTGACTATTGATATATGATTTCTTTTCTTTTTCATGTTAAGTTTGTGTCGTAACATTTTTGTTAATTATGTTTTCATGGGGTTTCTGCCTCGATAAGCCTTTCTGGCTTGAGCAGATAACCCCTTCACTATCCCTTGCAAATTATCACAAATCTATGTAAAGCTCAATTATTATTTTCTTAACCTGTATATTGTTGTATTTGCAAGAGAGTGAAAATAAAGTTACAATCAATCAATCAATCAAAATCCACTCCCGCTTTAATTTAAGAAATATCAGATACAAATATTGATATTGTTATGCAAATAAGCTAATTAGTATGTACTCACGTTATCCCCAATCATGCTTATTTAAACACTACCCATGTCCTCTACCCTTGTGCCAAGTTACATGAATGTACACCATTCATAAGTTAAGTTCTTCGCTCATGTTAAACATTTTATACAAACGTCTATTGTCATGCAAATAACCTTTTTAATATGCACACTCCACCTCATCATTAAATGTAGACAATGTTCTTCACATATATGATCATTTCTGCGAGCAAAATCCCCACATCCACTTTATTCTAAGAGATATCATAAATACAAATATTTTCATTGTTATGCAAATAAGCTAAATAGTATGCACACACAACCCCTAATTATGCTCACTTGAACAGTACCCCAACGCCAAGTTACATAAACGTACACCATTCATAACTGAAGTTATGGAAATTTTAACCAAAAACTTTAACCTGAAAAATATTGTCCTTATGCAAATAAGCTAATTAGTGTGCACACCCCTCCCCCAAATCATGTTCATTTGATCAGTACCCATGTCCTCTACCCCTATGCCAAGTCACATGAATGTACACCATTCATAGGCTATGCAAACTTTAACCAAAAACTTTAACACAAAAACTTTAACCAAAACTTTAACTTGACAAATATTTTCATTGTTATGCAAATAAGCTAAGTAGTATGCACACATAACCCCCAATCATGTTCATTTGAACGCCGACGTTGGCGGTAGTATAATAGCTCTACTATTCTTCGAATAGTCGAGCTAATGATATTCACACCGATTTAAAAAACTTTTTCTACCATGACATTTCGTTTGATTTTAAAATAGCAGGACGGAAAGCACAACAAAATACTTTTGAATTGAATATTAGAAGAGCACCCTCGATGTCTTCTTTACTACTAATCTAGGGTTTGGCTGGATAAGTAAAGATAATGAAATTTGACTCTGGAAGGAAATTGGTTTTTGATCAATAAACACGATATTGAAGAGATGAATTCCATCAGGAGAAATTCATTTCCTGCAATGTCTGTTGATTTTTCGAGTTCCTCAGAGAGGAATGCTTGGCTTTGCTTCCTTCAATAAAATTAGTTGAAATATTAGTTAGGGGTTGGAAATAATGTAAAATGGTGTGAATAATTTGTCTATGATTTAATAGATTTTACACACAAAATTGAAATCCCAAAAGCAAGATAGACAAAAGTGAAATTTTAAGGACAAAATTGAAATTTTAAAGTAAAGATGTCGTCTACTCAAAGGTGTGTTCTGGTTAGGTTAGGGTTAGTAACCCTACTCAAAGGTGTGTTCTGGTTAGGTTAGGGTTAGTAACCCTACTCAAAAGGTTAGGGTTGTGTTCAAAGGTGTGTTCTGGTTAGGTTAGGGTTAGTAACCCTACTCAAAGGTGCGTTCTGGTTAGGTTAGGGTTAGTAACCCTACTCAAAGGTGTGTTCTGGTTAGGTTAGGGTTAGTAACCCTACTCAAAGGTGTGTTCTGGTTAGGTTAGGGTTAGTAACCCTACTCAAAGGTGTGTTCTGGTTAGGTTGGGGTTAGTAACCCTACTCAAAGGTGTGTTCTGGTTAGATTATGGTCAGTAACCCTACTCAAAGGTGTGTTCTGGTTAGGTTAGGGTTAGTAACCCTACTCAAAGGTGTGTTTTGGTTAGGTTAGGGTTAGTAACCCTACTCAAAGGTGTGTTCTGGTTAGGTAAGGGTTAGTAACCCTACTCAAAGGTGTGTTCTGGTTAGGTTAGGGCTAGTAACCCTACTCAAAGGTGTGTTCTGGTTAGGTTAGGGTTAGTAACCCTACTCAAAGGTGTGTTCTGGTTAGGTTAGGGTTAGTAACCCTACTCAAAGGTGTGTTTTGGTTAGGTTGGGGTTAGTAACTCTACTCAAAGGTGTGTTCTGGTTAGGTTAGGGTTAGTAACCCTACTCAAAGGTGTGTTCTGGTTAGGTTAGGGTTAGTAACCCTACTTAAAGGTGTGTTCTGGTTAGGTTAGGGTTAGTAACCCTACTCAAAGGTGTGTTTTGGTTAGGTTAGGGTTAGTAACCCTACTCAAAGGTATGCCCTGGTTGGGTTAGGGTTAGTAACCCTACTCAAAGGTGTGTTTTGGTTCGGTTAGGGTTAGTAACCCTACTCAAAGGTGTGTTCTGGTTAGGTTAGGGTTAGTAACCCTACTCAAAGGTGTGTTCTGGTTAGGTTAGGGTTAGTAACCCTACTCAAAGGTGTGTTCTGGTAAGGTCGGGGTTAGTAACCCTACTTAAAGGTGTGTTCTGGTTAGGTTATGGTTAGTAACCCTACTCAAAGGTGTGTTCTGGTTAGGTTAGGGTTAGTAACCTTACTCAAATGTGTGTTCTGGTTAGGTTAGGGCTGGTAACCCTACTCAAAGGTGTGTTCTGGTTAGGTTAGGGTTATTAACCCAACTCAAAGGTGTGTTCTGGTTAGGTTAGGGTTAGTAACCCTACTCAAAGGTGTGTTCTGGTTAGGTTAGGGTTAGTAACCCTACTTAAAGGTGTGTTCTTGTTAGGTTAGAGTTAGTAACCCTACTCGAAGGTGTGTTCTGGTTAGGTTAGGGTTAGTAACTCTACTCAAAGGTGTGTTCTGTAAATGTTGTGTGATTGGTATTTTAGTTCTGGATTCTGTCAAAGTTTGAAATGTGTGGAGATATTACTGATCAAAGAAAGTTTGAAGGGCAAAATGGCCCAATTCCATATGAATATCCAAAAGCAGTTTACCATTGACTGTAATAATGTTCCCTCTCTCACCCCCACTCACACACACCCCTACCCCAACCGCCCAACCGTGTAAATATGATCAGTCATAACTCTATTTTTATGTGTAAATATGATCAGTCATCACTCTAATATGATGTGCAAATATGATTAGTCATAATTCTATTATGATGTGTCAATATGAGCAGCCGTAACTCTACTATGTGTAAATATGAGCAGTCATAACTCTATTACGATGTGTCAATATGATCAGTCATAACTCTATTATGTGTAAATATGAGCAGTCATAAGTCATAACTCTATTATGATGTGTAAATATGATCAGTCATAACTCTATTATGTGTAAATATGAGCAGTCATAACTCTTATTATATGTGTAAATATGATCAGTCATAAGTCATAACTCTATTATGATGTGTAAATATGATCAGTCATGACTATATTATGATGTGTTAATGTGACCAATATTAACTATATTATGATGTGTAAATATGATCAGTCATAACTATATTATGTGTCAATGTGAGCAATATTTAGTATATTATGAAGTGTAAATTTAATCAGTCATAACTATATTATGTGTCAATGTGAGCAGTGTTAACTATATTATGATGTGTAAATATGATCAATCATAACACTATTTTGATGTGTAAATATGATCAGTCATAACTCTATTTTGATGTGTAAATATGATCAGTCATAACTCTATTTTGATGTGTAAATATGATCAGTCATAACTCTATTTTGATGTGTAAATATGATCAGTGTTAACTATATTATGTGTAAATATGATCATGTTCTAGGTACCATAAAGTGCTAAGTATTACATGGAAAACTTAATCATTCTAGAAATACAGTTTATATTTAAACATTTAGTAGAAAAGGGTTTGCAAGAAAATATGATTTTCTGTCTAAACTAAAGATCCAAGGATTGTTACAGAAGCTTTTTTGGCATATTATTCCCGACAAATTTCAATTCTAAAAATGATGAGCAGAATTCAAATATTGGTAGTTTGAAATTCTTTCTTGCAACAAACCTAATAGATAACACTTGATAACATGCACTTGTGATGGATTTACTCAGAAATAAGTAGGAATTTCCATGAAGAGGGGCACTGACATTTCAAGTTGGACATTGGGATAGAATCTACATTTTCCCTACTTTTCAATCTGTATGATCGCACCCAAAGCGGGCAAAGACCTTCACTAGAGGGTGCTTTCCAATGCTAGCTTCAGGTCTGAGCACATAGAAAGAGGGGACAGGGGTCAATTAGGGTATGGTAGCCATCGACCAAGAAGTCAGGACAGATTACTCTGGGGTCTCTAGAATATTCCATTTCTGGCACAGGATGATACTGATCATCTTTAATGTATATTCAAATCACAATCATAATCGTTTGACAAAAGTACTAAATATATATTTTCAATGATTTGTGTGTTTATTTCTAGGGTACCTAGATTCCTTGCAAGTGATGTCACAATTGACTGGTAATCAATCTTATGAATATTCAAATCAATTTTCGTTTGGCAAGAGTACTACATGTATAGTTTTAATAATTTGTGCGTTCAAAATAGACAGACAGTACTCATCATGAAATTGCTATCTCATGATTGGTCGATTCGATTTTTGGCATGTAAACAGCAACGCTTATATTGTGCTAAAGAGATTAAAGGAAACAAAAGATGCATTCAAAGAGAGGCTAAATGAAGAGGTGGAGAGGAGTAGAGTTATAAAGGTGAAGATATGCTGGGGTAGGGGGTCAAATTGTCTGAATAACAAAATAACACCCCTCACCTTTCGGCCGAAAACTCAATAACTATGTATCATGATGTGAATTACGTTAATGATCTTAAACTAGACTTTCTTGAAAATGCTCACAACACGAAGTAAGTACCCAAAAAAACATTCAGATGATCTCCAGGTTGTTTTTCTTTAAAAAAAAAAAACAATAATTTACATTATCAATCCTGAATACCGTTTAGTACCCAATAAACAAAATACCAAACGCTCTATTTGCGTTGATCACATCAAAGCCTTTCATGCTTCATCGAAAAGCAATTTTCATTTTGGATAATTGACTTTTACTAGGAGACATCACTTAGATTTTCAAAAACCATTAAAACACGAAAGAGATCCAAGAAACTCAATAACTTGACGCCAACACTTAAAAAAAAAAGAGCTTCAAAAGTACTAAACGAGTTGCATAGTGCAAGGAAGTAATAGTGAACGAAAAAGAAGCAATCCAATTGAGATGCGACGTGCTTCAAATAAGCCACACGATTCTTTGTGGAAATACGGAGAAAAAAAAAGAAAAGGGAAACGTAAGTGTGGAATTTCATACTAAGAATACCCTGGAGCTGAAATATGTATAAGTGATATTGAATGCATATGCATAGCAAATAAGGAGGGTTTTCTAAACTGGTGTATGTATTTCATTTTTTTCAGTTGGTAATTCTATCGGGGTATTGAATTTAAGGAAGAAAAAAAAAACATTTGTGAAGAATGTAGTTTGAATTTGAATGAAGAAGAACATGTTATGATATGTGTCTTGCCACAAACCTAGTTAGTACATGTTATGATATGTGTCTTGCCACAAACCTAGTTAGTACATGTTATGATATGTGTCTTGCCACAAACTTAGTTAGTACATCTTGAGATATGTGTCTTGCCACAAACCTAGTTAGTATGTTAACAACCATGATGAATTCTTCACAAGTAAATACTACATACTGAAAGGGACAGAACTAAGTGTTTGGTACCCTATGCATAGGGATTGGCGTTCAAACCCTATACATACTCTTATTGCTTGGGTTACATTTGATGATTAGTACCAATCCATCATATAGTTCCGTTGTGCTACTCAGGGTCGTAATTCTTGGGAACATAGGATCATGCCGGCCGCCCTCCCCACTCCCCTCTGTCAAGCCAAGTTTTAAAATTAATGTGTCTTGACTTAGATAATTTAGGTTTGGGATTTGCATTTCTTGGTCAATATGTTGAGTTAGGTGGATGGGGGTAGGAGAGGAGGGTGGTTGCAGTGCTCCTCCTCAAACCTTGTTTCAGTCAGACCCCCTTCACTTTGTGGAGGAGGAAAGGCTTTTGTCGCATCTAGGGGTGTCGGAAGAAACTCGTGGCAAGGGGCAGAAAATCAAGAGGGGCACTTTTCATATTCATAAAATGGCCCTTTTGTCAATTTTCGAGAAGAAAAAAAAGGTGCTGGCATGTGCCACTGTCCCCCGGTTTCCTATACATATAGGCTTTCTACTTTTTAATTTTTTTTGTGGGGGGGGGGGGAGAGGGACACTTGCCCAATCCCCAGGTTTTTTTTTAAAGTATACTTTTTGTGTGATGATTTTGTGTATCTCAGTGTAATTTTCCCCCACCCACCCCGCCAGGTTTAGAGGTCTAGGCTTTTAAAAATGATTGGGGACGTGCCCCTAGTATATGATCATGCTTTAATTGTGTCAAATAAATACTAAATGTAAATGTTACATTTTGTATGCACTGTGTAGGATTTGTGAGTGAGTGGATTTCTATTTGTTTTCAAGCTTTAAAAATGATCGAGAATAATTTCATGTAATTTTGAAAGGGCACCTCCTAACCTTTCCCCCCCTTACTCTAGGGCAATGGGTAGTCTCCATTTTGCCCCCTTACTCTAGGGCAAGGGGGTAGTCGCCCCTTTCCCCCTTACTCTAAGGCAAGGGGGTAGTCGCCCCCTTTCCCCCTTACTCTAGGGCAGGGGGTAGTCGCCCCCGTTTCCAGCATGGTTCCGACACTGCTGGTCGCATCAGGAAAATAAATGCAAAATGTATTATATGCAAAGATATGTAAACAGCACAAAATTGTGTGTAATATTTTACATTTTATTATTTAATTTTTTTCAATGAAATAAAGAGAGAGAATGTGTTTGTGGGTGCATGTGTAGGTGGGTGGGGAGGGGGAGAGGGAAGACTAATGTTGGCAATGTTCCATAAGGCAAAGAAGTAAAGGTTTATTTCAAAATAATGGGGGGCCGTGCACAACCCATGATTAAGATTAAAAAAAACTCTTTGTAAGATCAAATCAGTTGCTTCACAAGAATTCTGAGCTACAAAGCAATTTAAGGACACAGAAAGACCTGTCCGTATGGAACATGATTTTATCATTTAATCTGGATTTACAGATATCTTAAATCATTTTTAGATATCTTCAATCAAATTCTAGATATCTGAAATTCAAAACCGGATATCTAAAATTATTTTGGACATTTGAATTGTAATTTCAGATATCCAAAATTGACTTTTAGATAACAAAAATTGAATTTTAGCAAGAATTGTAATTTAGATACCAAAAATTCAATTACAGATATCGAAAATTAGACTTTCTTCAAATAAGTTCTTGATATCCAAAATCGAATTTCAGATATCAAAAATATCATTTTGAATATCTAAAATTGAATTTCAGATATCAAATTTCAGATATCTGTAATTCCAGATTAAATAATAAAATGACATTCTAGAACGCCATTTTATCATTTAATCCAGAAGTTTGCATATCCAAAATACAAATCTTTATATCTGAAATTCTATGTGCAATATAAATAATCATGGCAGGACATATTTACCTCGCGCGGTAATTAAACAGTTAAAAGTCTGCAAGTTGCACAGCACATGCACATCTCATGTAGGGATCAGGCCGTGGTCAATATGGAAGAAGTTAACCAAACTTTTCCTTATAGACAATGTAGAGTAGACGAATAGGGATGACGACGAAGACTTCTAGTCGGTCACCTCGGATCCGGTCTGGGGTGCAGGTGCTACTGCCACTGGCACTGCAGGTAGTCGCAGTGAGCTCTTAGGTCGGATCCGGTCTGGGGTGCAGGTGATACTGCCACTGGCACTGCAGGTAGTCGCAGTGAGCTCTTAGGTCGGGTCCGGTCTGGGGTGCAGGTGCTACTGCCACAGTGCAGGTAGGCAGTGAGCTCTTAGGTCGGATCGGTCTGGGGTGAGGTGCTGCCACTGGCACTGCAGGTAGTCGCAGTGAGCTCTTAGGTCGGATCCGGGGGTGCAGGTGCTACTGCCACTGGCACTGCAGGTAGTCGCAGTGAGCTCTTAGGTCGGATCCGGTCTGGGGTGCAGGTGCTACTGCCACTGGCAGTGCAGGTAGTCGCAGTGAGCTCTTAGGTCGGATCCGGTCTGGGGTGCAGGTGCTACTGCCACTGCAGGTAGTCGCAGTGAGCTCTTAGGTCGGATCCGGTCTGGGGTGCAGGTGCTACTGCCACTGGCACTGCAGGTAGTCGCAGTGAGCTCTTAGGTCGGACTAGGGCTGCCTTTAGACCCCGCCGTCCACGCCATAGCTACAGCTACAATATAGTGCTGTACATGTACCGTACTACTTACTACGTACGTACATTGAACAGTCTGACAGTATATAGCATGCTAATGCGCGATATTACAGCTTCTATTTTCAAAATGGACTGGAATAAAGCCTTCACATTACCATTATACTCTTTTTTTTGGTACCTAATAAAGTCTGTACCAGAATAGATACAAATTTGCACAGCTAATCCTCAAGTTATCACTCATTTTCTTACAAACCATGAATAAAAGGTGATAAGACAAAACAGCATTTTATCATGAGCGTTGATTCTTTTCAAGCAAAACTTATCAAGATTTTCCAATATCATGTAATTTAAACTATGAAGTTGCCTGTGTGTTATATTCCTAGAAAATGAGAATCACCTTTGACAGCACTAGATTTAGCAGGAGAATTGTTTGAACAATTCAGGTTTCCATAGATTCACCACCTACAAACAAAACCGTAAAGGCTTTGTGAAAAATTGAATGGTATATATGGGAGATTTAATGGAGACATCTTGTATTGTGAAAGTCATGGCTATAATAATAGCATACGGGCTTTCATTTCCAAATGAAAAGCCCATTTATTCATAACATTGTTTATTTTTCTATTGTTATAGCACTAAGCAAAGAAGGTTGTATCAATGCACCTTTTGTTATATCATTCAATTTCAAAATGCTTTGTGTTTTATGGATTTGTAGAGGCAACAATACTCAACTGAAAAATAATGAAATAAATCTTTATTAAAATTGCTCGGTAACAATTTGGTCATTCTACAGCTTAGGTCAAGCGTTAATATAAATGCTAATTTGTGATGTCGCTGGAGGCAGACTGGACTATTTCTTTTGCTAATATATATATATTTTGTAACTATCTACAATTGTGCGGGAGAAATCTTTTTAATAGGCCTTTAAACTGTTTAGCTCAGCTATATTAAGCAACTAGCATATCATGCATGGAAAATCAATCACAGGTAATAGGTATTCATTTGAAATACAAATAAAACAGGGTGGGGTATTTTCTGTAAATCATTAGACCAACACTAGGAACCTCCTTTTAATATCAAGGTGGGGTACCCCATACCCAGACGCGGATCCAGGAATGTCCACACAAAAAAAGGCGGAGAAGGGGTGGATATGGGATACCATACCCAGACGTGGATCCAGAAATTTCCAAAAGGGAGGGGGGGGGGGGCGTATGTGGTGTACCATACGCAGACGCGGATCCAGGAATTTCCGAAATAGGGAGGGGGGCGGGTATCCGTTCTGACTTACTTTTGTTATGCTGTGCATGAGGTTTGATAGTCTCTGCACACACAAAACTTGCAAAAACGTTATTCTTCTCACACTCTAGCTCTAGACTTATGTAGATATCAACCATAATTTCAACAAGAATACTAGCACTCTCTAGAGCGCATACCTCTGCCCCTTGCAATTCCAACATGCCTAGAATAATTTTAGAGTTCATTTGGTCCCCATACCCAATATAATCTACCTCAGAAATCCTAGGCCCACCAACTTCATCCCCAAGTTTTGATCTGTCTGTCTGTGAAGAACATTTGCAATCTGAACACTTGAAGATCATTTTCTGACTGGATTTCTTCCCAAGGCCATACCATTTTTTTCAGTTTTATTCAAGTGAAGCATCATTCTTTGAGCTGTATTCAGCTAGGATTCACATTCCGTCATTTTCCATTCATGACAGAAACCAAATATAACATTTTCATTGATTCTAGAGAACACTTGATGTAAGTCTCTTTTAAGTTCAGAAAATTGTTTGTTTGGATCTTCATTCAGAGCACAAAGACATTGTTCAGCACATTCCATTGGAAAGTTTCAAACATACTCTTGACAGATCTCATCCTAAAACATCCCCATCCCTCAATTTCTGCCCTTCCCCTGTTCCAATTAGTCCCAAATTTTAATCACTTCTTTATGAAAGGGTATAACAAAACCACGCACCAAATTTAATCAAAACCCAATCAT
>JAIGNY010000936.1:452500-485000 GCA_020152595.1 Chiridota heheva
TAAGAGTAGAAATGTAACTATGTGTATGGTCTTCTAGCTACTACTCATGCTGAATTAATTCAGGCATGGCTTAAGAGTAGAAATGTAACTATTTGTATGATCTTCTAGCTACTACTCATGCTGAATTTATTCAGGCAAGGCTTAATAGTAGAAATGTAACTATGTGTATGGTCTTCTAGCTACTGCTCATGCTGAATTCATTCAGGCAAGTCTTAAGAGTAGAAATGTAACTATGTGTATGGTCTTCTAGCTACTACTCATGCTAGATTCATTCAGGCAACGCTTAAGAGTAGAAATGTAACTATTTGTATGGTCTTCTAGCTACTACTCATGCTGAATTCATTCAGGCAAGGCTTAAGAGTAGGAATAATTATGCAGATATTTTAAACTGCTGATCTAGGTCAATGATAGCATAATGCAAAAAACAGAAGATTCCATCTTTACTTCTTCTTTCTTGCTCCTAATGATAGGCCTATATACGCATTGCGTGAAGCAAATTGTGTATGAAGTGGCAGCATCAGTTCTGGTCTTGGCAAAAATTACTGTGCGATAATTTCAGGGAGGCAAAGATTTATCATATAGGTAGAATTACAGATAATTTCGCCGAAGAAAACAACAAAATTATATGAAGTAATGTTTGGCCCATTATCGTTACACACAAAGAGCTACATGTACGTATAAAGGTTGGCCCATTATCGTTACACACAAAAAGCTAAATGTACGTATACTTAAAGGAATATTCCCGTGAATCTTCATATACATGATAGAGGACTATTACAAAACAAATTGGTGTAAAAACCAGGTTGATATCTTATTTTGTTAGGAGATATAATTACTTTCAACAATTTCACCAGTGTATTGAACAGTGACCTTGTATTGCACAGTGACCTTGCATTGTACAGTAACCTTGCACTGCACAGTACAGTAACCTTGCACTGCACAGTGACCTTGCACTGTACAGTGACCTTGCACTGCACAGTGACCTTGCATTGCACAGTGGCCTTGCACTGTACAGTGACCTTGCATCGAACAGTGACCTTGCAATGTACAGTGACCTTGCATCGAACAGTGACCTTGCAATGCACAGTGGCCTAGCATTGAACAGTGATCTTGCATTGAACAGTGACCTTGCATTGCACGGTGACCTTGCATTGCACGGTGGCCTTGTATTAAACAGTGACCTGCACAGTGACCTTGTATTGCATAGTGACCTTGTATTGAACAGTGACCTTGCACTGCACAGTGACCTTGCACTGCACAGTGACCTTGCACTGCACAGTGACCTTGCACTGCACAGTGACCTTCACTGCACAGTGACCTTGCATTGCACAGTGACCTTCACTGCACAGTGACCTTGCACTGCACAGTGACCTTGCATTGCACAGTGTGATGTACATATTTGCAGATCTTTTGTGGTGTTATTGTTAGTTTAGGCTTTTTTCGTAGCTCGTCATCTTGTAATGTTATTGTATTATGTACATGTTATTTTATGTATTTTTTCTCAATTGTATGTTTATACATGTGAAATATCTTCTACATTTAAAGGAAAGGTATCGTCCCATAAATACATTTAGATGGTAACGCCGCCGGGCTGGTAACGCCACCGGGTTGGTAACGCCGCCGGGCTGGTAACGCCGCCGGGCTGGTAACGCCGCCGGGCTGGTAACGCCGCCGGGCTGGTAACGCCGCCGGGCTGGTAACGCCGCCGGGCTGGTAACGCCGCCGGGCTGGTAACGCCGACGTGCTGGTAACGCCACCGCGGTGGTAACGTCACTTGCGGTTCTAAATTGCCCCTATTGATCACGAGAAATCTGCAATGTTATCGATCACACATCCCCAGGACCAAACATAGGGGCCACATTTGTTATTGATAACATCACAGATTTCCAGCAATCAATAAGGAAATTTAAGAACTGGAAGTGACGTTACTAACACGGCGGCGTTCAATTTGATTGTATCAATAGAACGGTACATTTCCTTTAACCATATAGAATGATAGGAACACTTGCTCTTGTAATACTTAGTGATCAATAGAACGGTACATTTCCTTTAACCATATAGAATGATAGGAACACTTGCTCTTGTAATACTTAGTGATCAATAGAACGGTACATTTCCTTTAACCATATAGAATGATAGGGACATTTGCTCTTGTAATACTTAGTGGGGGCAGTAATTGATATTCAGGTTTAACAATTCTGTACAAAAAACCAATGCTTAATAATATTGCACGTAAAGAAATGTAATTTCGTTACACTCCAAAAATCTGGAGAATAGATTAATTCCTATTCTAAATATCGAATCATCTGGAGAATATAATAATTCCTATTCTATGGATTGAATCATCTGGAGAGTAGATTAATTCCTATTTTAAGTATCGAATCATCTGGATAATAGATTAATTCATATCCTAAGTATCGATTCATCTGGAGAAAAGAATAATTCATATCCTAAGTATCGAATCATCACAAGAATAGATTAATTCTTATTTTAAGTATTGAATCATTTGGAGAATAGATTAATTCCTATTCTAAATATTGAATCATCTGGGGAATAGATTAATTCCTATTAAATGGATCGAATCATCTGGAGAGTAGATTAATTTATATTCTAAGTATCGAATTATCTGGATAATAGATTAATTTATATTGTAAGTATCGAATCATCTAGAGAACAGATTAATTCATATCCTAAGTATCGATTCATCTGGAGAA
The DNA here is from genome assembly GCA_020152595.1 of Chiridota heheva. NCBI lineage: Eukaryota > Metazoa > Echinodermata > Holothuroidea > Apodida > Chiridotidae > Chiridota > Chiridota heheva. The sequence continues at coordinate 455,215 of JAIGNY010000936.1, forward strand.
AAGATTAATTCCTATCCAAAGTATCGAATCATCTGGAAAATAGATTAATTTCTATTTTAAGTATCGAATCATCTGGAGAGTAAATTAATTCCTATTCAAAGTCGCAAATCATCTGGATAATAGATTAATTTATATTCTAAGAGTCTAATCATCTGGAAAATAGATTAATTTATATTCTAAGTATCTAATCATCTAAAGAATAGATTAATTTATATTCTAAGAGTCGAATCATTTGGAGCATAGATTAATTCCTATTCTAAATATCGAATCATCTGGAGAGCAGATTAATTCCTATTCTAAGTATCGAATCATCTGGATAATAGATTAATCCTATTCTAAGTATCGAATTATCTGGAGAATGGATTAATTCATATCCTAAGTATCGATTAATCTGGAGAGTAGAATAATTTCTATCCTAAGTATCGAATCATCTAAAGAATATATTAATTCCTATTCTAAGTATCGAATCATCTCAAGAATAGATTAATTCTTATTTTAAGTATTAAATCATTTGGAGAATAGATTAATTCCTATTCTAAGTATCGAATTATCTGGATAATAGTTTCATTTATATTTTAAGTATCGGATCATCTGGAGAACAGATTAATTCATATCCTAAGTATCGATTCATCTGGAGAAAAGATTAATTCCCATCCAAAGTATCGAATCATCTGGAAAATAAATTAATTTCTATTTTAAGTATCGAATCATCTGGAGAGTAGATTAATTCCTATTCTAAGTATCGAATCATCTGGATAATAGATTTATTTATATTCTAAAAGTCTAATCATCTGGAAAATATATTAATTTATATTCTAAGTATCTAATCATCTAAAGAATAGATTAATTTCTATTCTAAGAGTCGAATCATCTGGAGCATAGATTAATTCCTATTCTAAATATCGAATTATCTGGAGAGCAGATTAATTCCTATTCTAAGTATCGAATCATCTAGATAATAGATTAATCCCTATTCTAAGTATCGAATAATCTGGAGAATAGATTAATTCATATCCTAAGTATCGAATCATCTGGAGAATAGAATAATTTCTATCCTAAGTATCGAATCATCTAGAGAATAGATTAATTTATATTCTAAGTATCGAATCATCTCAAGAATAGATTAATTCCTATTCTAAATATCGAATCATCTGGAGAATATAATAATTCCTATTCTATGGATCGAATCATCTGGAGAGTAGAATAATTCCTATTTTAAGTATCGAATCATCTGGATAATAGATTAATTCATATCCTAAGTATCGATTCATCTGGAGAATAGGTTAATTCATATCCTAAGTATCTAATCATCTCAAGAATAGAATAATTCTTATTTTAAGTATTGAATCATTTGGAGAATAGATTAATCCCTATTCTAAGTATTGAATCATCTGGGGAATAGATTAATTCCTATTAAATGGATCGAATCATCTGGAGAGTAGATTAATTCACATCCTAAGTATCGATTCATCTGGAGAATAGGTTAATTCATATCCTAAGTATCTAATCATCTCAAGAATAGAATAATTCTTATTTTAAGTATTGAATCATTTGGAGAATAGATTAATCCCTATTCTAAGTATCGATTCATCTGGAGAATAGATTAATTCATATCCTAAGTATCGATTCATCTGGAGAATAGAATAATTTCTATCCTAAGTATTGAATCATCTAGAGAATATATTGATTCCTATTCTAAGTATCGAATCATCTCAAGAATAGATTAATTCCTATTCTAAATATTGAATTATCTGGAGAATATAATAATTCCTATTCTATGGATCGAATCATCTAGAGAATAGAATAATCTATATTCTAAGTATCGAATTATCTGGAGAATAGATTAATTCCTATTCTAAGTATCGAATCATCTCAAGAATAGATTAATTCTTATGCAAGTATCAAATCATTTGGAGAATAGATCAATTTATATTCTAAGTATTGAATCATCTGGAGAATAAATTAATTCATATTCTAAGTATTGAATCATCTGGGAATAGATTAATTCATATTATATGGATCGAATCATCTGGAGAATAGATTAATTCATATTATAAATATTGAATCATCTGGAGAATAGATTAATTCCTATTCTATGGATCGAATCATCTGGAGAGTAGAATAATTCATATTCTTAGTATCGAATCTATCAAATTGACCATTCTATCAAAATATCAGTTAAATATCATCAATGGCGAGTTATTACCATCATGTATGAAACAGTATAGTTATTACCATCATGTATGAAACAGTATAGTTATTACCATCATGTATGAAACAGGCGAGTTATTACCACCATGTATAAAACAGGCGAGTTATTACCATCATGTATGAAACAGGCGAGTTATTACCACCATGTATGAAACAGGCGAGTTATTACCATCATGTATGAAACAGGCGAGTTATTACCACCATGTATGAAACAGGCGAGTTATTACCACCATGTATGAAACAGGCGAGTTATTACCACCATGTATGAAACAGTCTATAGAGACAATTCTCAAAGTACTCTAAACTTTTTTGTATTCCTGAAGGACAAATGAATTATTAATCTAATATCACAATTTGCATTTTGTTAAGAGCGGTTGAATATCAATGCCCAACAAAGTATACAAAGAGAAGTTCAAAATTTACTCATATCAAAATATATCAAACTGGATGAATTAATGATACTTTATACTGCAGACATATACAATTTCTGTTTGCATATTTTGACAGGTTTAAATCCTAATAGAACTTTTGATGATTCTCGTTCCATCGGCAGGCAGGTTGTTACTTTCCAACATGCATATCAATCTAGTGCATTTATTAGTTTTTGTAATTTTGAATAAAATTATCTTCACTCCAAATGTCCTATAAAAACGACTCTGGCTTATCCTTATCATCCAATCTGTGCTTTGTAATTATTTGATATTTACTAGTTATCATTAAACTGAGGTTTAATTTGATTTGGTTTGTCCATGTTTAACGGCACCGCGACAGTCAGAGTCAAACGTGCCAAGACTGTGTTAAATAGTTAAGGTGCAAAGCTTAGGAAACAGATGATTGGAAAAGGAGGAAAGGGTGGAGACATTTTAAAGGAAATAAGTAGTAGAAGAAAAGGTGACAAGAAGGAGAGAGGGAGAGGGACGTGAGATAGGTACGGATGGGGGTGTGGGGAGATTAAATCTAGTTGATAAGGTTGTTGTTGCAGAGGAAGGTGATAAGGTTAAAGGGGGATTGTTCTTGAAGAAGGGGGATTGTTCTTGAAGAAGTCGGAAATAGTGGTGGCAGGGGATAGGAAAGATCTGGAGTAGGCGTAAATCGGACAGCTTAAGAGGGTATGATTGATCAAGAGTTCAGTATTGCAAGTGGGCCAGATGGGTTTGGGAGAGCCAGAAAGAAGGTAAGAGTGGGTGAGATAGGTGTGGCCTTGGCGAATGCGGGTGGTGATCACGTCCTCTCTGCGATTGCGACTTAGTAGGTGCCTACTTTGGAATTGATAGTGTGGAGTTTATTATTAACCTCGAAATTCCAGGAATCTTCACTTAACTTAGTGTTGCAGAAGTTAACATGTTAAACAAATATTAGAAAGATTTAATGTTGATCAAATATGCATATTTTTAGAAGACAAAAGACAAAATACATGCATCTGACTAATGTGTGATTTTCGTAAAAAGTAATTGAAGGGGGGAAATTTGTTTGACTTTTCACAAATATAAGTACTACACTTTAATGAATTAAAGAAAATATTGAAACCAAAGGTATTAATTTCCTTACAATTCTTCTTTTTCTTAAAATGCTTTCCTTATAAAATTGGAGCTCTCAGTGCTTGCAATGAACATGTTTTAATCTCAACAGAGAATACTATGATGAGACCTGTCAGTTCCCGTGTACCTATCATCATTCATTCACCTACCCTTTCCAATACTAGCTTTTAAATGACAGTTCCCGTGTAACTATCATCATCCATTCACCTACCGGTTCCAATTCTAGGCTTCTAAATGAAAGTTGCCGTGTACCTATAATCATCCATTCACCTACCCTTCCCATACTAGCTTCTAAGTGACAGTTCTCGTGTACCTATCATCATCCATTCATCTACCCGTCCCAATACTAGGCTTCTAAATGAGTTCCTGTGTACCTTTTATCATCCATTCACCTACCCTTCCCAATACTAGGCTTCTAAATGAAAGTTCCCGTGTACCTATCATCATCCATTCACTTACACTTCATCCCTTCCCAATACTAGGCTTTTAAATGACAGTTCCCGTGTACCTATCATCATCCATTCACCTACACTTCATCCCTTCCCAATACTAGGCGTTAAGTGACAGTTCCTGTGTACCTATCATCATCCATTTACCTACACTTCATCCCTTCCTTAATACTAAGCTTCTAAATGACAGTTCCCGCGGACCTATCATCATCATTCACCTACCCGTCCCAATACTAGGCTTCTAAATGAGTTCCCGTGTACCTATTATCATCCATTCACCTACCCTTCCTAATACTAGCTTCTAAATGACAGTTCCCTATACCTATCATCATCCATTCACCTACCCGTCCCAATACTAGGCTTCTAGATTAAAGTTCCCGTGTACCTATCATCATCCATTCACCTACACTTCATCCCTCCCAATACTAGTTTTCTAAATGACAGTTCCTGTGTACCTATCATCATCCATTCACCTACCCTTTCCGTTACTAGCTTCTAAATGACAGTTCCCGTGTACCTATCATCATCCATTCACCTACCCATTCCAATTCTAGGCTTCTAAATGAAAGTTGCCGTGTACCTATAAGCATCCATTCACCTACCCCCTCCAATACTAGGCTTTAAGTGACAGTTCCCATGTACCAATCATCATCCATTCACCTACCCTTCCCAATACTAGGCTTCTAAATGAGTTCCCGTGTACCTATCATCATCCATTCACCTACCTTTCCCAATACTAGCTTCTAAATGACAGTTCCCGTGTACCTATCATCATCCATTCACCTACACTTCAGCCTTTTCCAATTACTAGGCTTCCAAGTGACAGTTCCCGCGTACCTATCGCCATCCATTCACCTACCCTTCCAAATACTAGGCTTCTAAATGACAGTTCCCGCGTACCTATCATCATCCATTCACCTACCCTTCCCAATACTAGCTTCTAAATGACAGTTACCGGGTACCTATCATCATTCATTCATCAACCCTTCCCAATACTAGCTTCTAAATGACAGTTCCCGTGTACCTATCATCATCCATTCACCTACACTTCAGCCTTTCCCAATTACTAGGCTTCCAAGTGACAGTTCCCGCGTACCTATCGCCATCCATTCACCTACCCTTCCCAATACTAGGCTTCTAAATGACAGTTCCCGCGTACCTATCATCATCCATTCACCTACCCTTCCCAATACTAGCTTCTAAATGACAGTTACCGGGTACCTATCATCATTCATTCATCAACCCTTCCCAATACTAGGCTTCTGCACTGACCTATGCTATCCACCTTCATTTTATATCTCACCTATTAACGCTTATCAATGGGAGTAAAGTTCATAGGTGGTAACATATACCCACCTTCTACTCACATATTCACCCTCCACTCTTATTCCCAGACCCACCACGATATTCTCCATCCCCTCACCTATCTTTCATCCCTTCCCCCTCATCTACCCACCCCCACTTACTTACCAACGTTCCACTAATCTTCTTCCTATCCTCTGATCTACTAACCCTTCTCTAATCAAATTAACCCCACTAATCATCTCAGTCTCAACTCTCCCACCCCACCCCCATTACAACCAGTTCTCTCCCACCCCACCCCATAACAACACGCTCTCTCCCACCCCAACCCCATTACAACCAGCTCTCTCCCACCCCACCCCATTACAACCAGCTCTCCCACCCGCACCTCCATTACAACCAGCTCTCGCCCCCACCCCCATTACAACCAGCTCTCCCCCACCCCCATGACAACCAGCTCTCTTACACCCAGCTCTCTAATTCCCTCAGACTTACTTCTGATTAACCTTACATACATCAAAACACAGCCCCTTCACGTTAATTTCCAACACCCCTTTAAATTATCCTCAACATGATGTTTTTCCTTGAAAATCAGACTGCAATCTGCCTACCAGAGTTAGCAACTAAGAATCATTAATCTTCGGTGACATAACACTTTTATGTTATATTTCTATTCAAGCCAGCAACTATTGGTAATTTTTTTTTTCATCCCCAGATCCTTAATTTCAAGTTCTACTAAAGCAAAAAGCTCTATTTTTAGTTTTCACTTTTATGCCAGAAACAAATATTCTAATTGCTTTTCATGTAAAGAATACTTCAAAAATTTCAACTTATATGTCATCACTTGACTACCAATATAAAATTAATAAATTATGAGATTATAAGATTAAAGTTGTTACTTCCAAGTAACAGGCTTATTGCATAATAGAACACACTTCTGACTATAATTATAAAACAAATGGTACAAACTAACAAGCACTTAAAAATTTGGATGACACTTTACGACACACTGTATTTGATCATTAATGCTAATATGACTACAGGCTGAATTCTATAAGATTTCTTCATAAAATCATAGAATTCTTTTGTATATGCGAGCAATCCCATGGGATTAGCTCACTCATCAGCGAATCTTACGACAGGAAATGAAACACACCAAGTAGGATTTCACCTTTTATGATTCTATTCACTGATTCTATTCTAAATTCAAGCAGTCATCTATGATTGTAATCAATTGGGATTTAAGCTCAAATCTTCTAGATGGTTTTGACTTTCATGGAAAGAAATTGAGCAATTCTGAATTTTTAGGCAAGTTTTCCATTCTCTCGTTGAGTGACGAATCCTTACTTCATTCATCGGATGATTCTTATAATATAAATTTATCCATAGAAATAAAAGGCACAATGTGCTTTTTAATTTGGTTCTCGTCGGTGGCAGTCATTTTTGTCAAAATTAAATCTATGTAAAGACTAAAACAACATAAAAGGCAGATTACGTCCATGTTGTTTTTGTTTGGAATTTCAAATCTTGAATGAGATACTCATCTGCCCATGAAATTCACAGAGCTATTCTTAACAAAAAAATGACATTACGGGACAAACTGATATTTTGAGGCTTAATATCTTTTGGGAACATATGTAGTAATGTGTACTGTCTGACACCTGCAATTGTAATATTTCCCTTTGATATTTTAAGTACAATTTACCCCCACACCCTCCATACCCCCACACCCCCACCCCCAAAATACCCCTTCCCAGTCCTCTAGCAGTCCGGCAGCATGCCTATTAATGGGAATATAAATGTTCTTATTAATGGGAAAATTTTGCTATTTGGAAGCCGCCATTTTGTGATATTTCCCATGATCCCTTGCTATCCTAACGTTAAAGCCTTAAGCAATGTTACATTTTTCAAATTTGAAATACGTCTGGGAAAAATATCTTTGCTAAGGGAAACTGAAAACTTATGAAAGTACCTTCATTACTGTCATGGCTAAAACTTTTCCACCCCCATTTGATATGTTTACTACGCCGTTTTCGAAAGAAAAAAAGAAATAGTAGATAATAGAGCAAGGCTTTTAGGCGCAAAACAGCGATTTTGAAAATTCAAATGTTTTTCAAACCAATGATTTTTTATATATACAGTACATAAATTAGAAACCTTACTATTTCATCGCAACATCTGAACAATGTGGCTGTGTGACTTCAATATTCTCGTCTGTTATACATGTTCCTATTAATAGGCATGCTGCCGGAGTATCTAGGCTAAGCCAATGGTGGCAAAGACACATATCACCCTTAATGAGATCTCTTAGTGCAAACGAAAAGTCACTGGTAATTAATTATTTTTGGGCATGTTTGGAGGAACAAGTTATTCATATTTAAATCAAGAAAAGTTTTTTTAAATGGTGGAAGTTAATTCTTCATGTGAATTATATGGTCAACTTTGATCTAATTCATTCTGATCGAGGTTTTGGATAATCCGATATAAATTTTGGACCTATCACACAAAATACACCAATGAGGATCGGGATCCGCCATCTTCAAATAAAATATTCATTTGAAGCGTTATAGGTCAAAATAGATGTTTCTTATGTTACTGAATCTCATATTTGATAGTACACTGCAACCAGTGCATTGGAGGGTCTGTTCAGGGATATTATGGGTAGAGCGCCCTAAATTTCTCACAAAATGAAGTAGATAGACTTGATGACGTCTAGGTTAACTCATAACCAGTGTTTATGCCCCCGATTGTAACATTTGGAATTATAGTACTTTCGTACTCAGAAAATATTGTAATGATACATTGGAGTATGTCATTTAAAGATATCTGTACTGTTCTTACTTGCTGATGTTCCTGGATTGCCTCCAAAACATTTGCAAACACAGCGTATTGTGCAGTCCAGATTGGCTTAACCACATTTGCATCTGGAACCGTCTCCACTGCAAAAACATTTCATCAGCTCTCTGCATGCTCTGACCTGCGCGATGGCACCTTGGCCCAAGCAAATCCCTGTGGAGTAGGAACCACCTGCTTTGCATGTGTGCTAGTTGTACAGATTCACCTTGGTACACCGCCCATCAGGTATGCTGGAGAAGAGCACCTTGCGTGGTAGGTATTCTGTCAATACATCGGTTCTTTCTGCAAAAGAGTTCCTGTCTTGCTTGTTGACGGAGCTCAGAGGACTGGTTCTATCATACAAGAAGATGATCAGTCTTTCAATCTTATAGAAATGATCAAGAGTCTACAATCAGTGGCTGAAAGGGATTATCCGCCAGATACATGAATGACCCTGTAATGTCCTCATAGGCCTGCCAGGCTGACTTCTTGCCCTTGGCCTCGAAAGCGGATGTGGTATCGCATCCACTTAACTAATGCATGAAACACCGGTAGAGCTCTTGATCTTGGCTCCCACGGCTACATATGGCGTTGCTAATCTGTAATTCTTGCCCATGCCAAAGGTAACCCAGATGTCGTAGCAAGCTCATAAAATGCAAGAACAAAAATGGTAACAACATCCGTTTCCACAGCACGTACTTTCTTATTCATCATACCTTACTTCAGTGTGTGCAGTATGTGCACGACAATCCTTGTGTCGGCTTCCTTGTGGTTGCAATTCACAATTGAGTTGTTAGAACCAACGGATACAACAGATTCACCTGATGTAATGTGCACCTCTTATAAGGCTATTTGCCTAGTGGACAGACAAACTTTGCAACCTTAGATGTCAAAAAGGCAAACAGTTCCATTTTGTTCTTTGGGTCACGAAAAAAGTACATCCATATCCTGGAAGTTTTGTCTGGCCTGAATCCTTTCTTCGAACACCCTTCCCTCTTCTTTCTCTGGTTGATTCCTTTAAAGTGTTTGCAAGGTAAGTGTCCTACACAATGTCCAATCTGGAGGCATCCTACAGCTGCATTCCAGGTAAGGTAAGGTCTACATATTCAGTGCAAGTGCTGACTGTTGTAGTTGGCAGGCAGTTCACGATTACAGCACCATCCAGTACAACGCAGTCGTTAGTTGTAGGTGGCTCTATTTGCCCCGGCTGCTCAAGACATTTCAGTAGTTCAGACTTAGTATTCGATACATGAACCTTGCCATAGTCTAATAGAGATGGCGGAATGTATTTCATGGGTAAAGAATTCCCTCAAGTCGCCTTCATGATTCTGCATGGATATGTATAATTGACCAAAGAGTGCCGCATTGGCTTCAAGCACTTTAATCTTCTGTCATATAAGATACTGATACCCAGATCCAGTCCTCAAGTTCCATAACCCTGTCATATAAACTACTGATACCCATCTGATACAGTTGCTGGATGACTTTCTTGCTTCTGGTCAGCCCATGGATATTAAGGCCTATGTAAATGGGGAGAGGAGGCTCACGTTCCAGAGTGTGTCTAGTTTTTACAGACGAATCAGCTGATTTTTTCTTTGCGTTATAGAGAATGGCCTGTCCAATAGTGAGGCAAGCCTGTGATTCACGTCTGCCTTGATCTTTTAGGTTTTAGGATGAAGTGACAAGTGACTTGAGGCTGGGTGGCAATGTATTCTCTTGACATTCTGGTGGAAAGTTGCCACCGAACTTGAAGCCCTGGTAGTTTGAAATGTCATTTCGGATAATCTTAGCAGCCTTCGCTACAATCATGTCTTCTGCGAAGCCATGTTTCTTCAAAGCGTCCTTCAGCATATTTTGCATTCCTTCTTTGAGTTTTTACCATCACACTGTTCTTGTGCCTCTGGAAAGCTTTCCAGCAATTGGTTCTTCAGTCTAGTCTTATGGACTAATGCCCATGCATGTCTTCCAGATGTTCCATATAGAGGGAGTGGATCACAGAAAGCTTAAAGAGGGGAGTTCCAGCTTCCAAACTCTTTCAATGTAACTTATCAGCTCTACAAACACTCTAGATTCACTCACTTTCTCATTGTCATTTGCTGATTCCTTGTTCAGCTTCCTAACATGACTATGGTACCTAAAATATTTAACCAAATTCTCGTTTCTGCACCCATACATTGTTTTCAAATGTTCCAAGAAATCTTATAAAATTACTCTTTACTGTGATTTTTAACTCACCATAAACTGATGTACTTCGAACATAGCATCAATTAATAGATCTTAAATGAGTCGCATCCCTTTTGTCCATTCGGTAACAGTTCTATATAATTATGGACTTGCAGCTAGCGATGCATACCATTGTTAGTGGAAATTAAGGGCGCTCTTAGTACAAATTTAAAGAGAGTCTCTTTAAATGCCCTGCTGATATTGCAGTATAAAAGATGAGATTCGGTGACATCAAAAATATATAATTTTGATATTAATTTAGGTTTCCAATGACTCACAGAATCCGAAAAATGGATATTTTATTGGAAGATAACGGCCATATTTTGTGATTTGTGCGCATGCGCATAAAAATTCACGAGGGCTCCTAGGCTAATATTAATAAGCAGGTTCCAAAGAGTATCTGTGCCAAATTTGGTGCTTTTGTCCGCTTATCACGATTATTTCGCTAAGCCAACCTACGGTACTTTATAGGCCAAGAAGCAGACAATATAGTGGTCAGGTTTAGAGTTTAGTAGCTCCGTCTATAAAGCGTTTCATCTATAGTGGGCAGAGAAAGATGGAAAGAGCTGGGGTCAAGACCGTAAACAGAACTGGATGCTGCGCTTCTGAGGCAGAGAAAGATAAAAAGAGCTGGGGTCAAGACCATAATGCTGCACTTCTGAAAATCTTTAGTGAGTTTTTGTATTGCTCCATGACATGCTCTCAGAATGGGTGGTTCCATTTGGGCAAGGGGGTGCATTGATTGCCCCAAAGATTTGTTAATCAATGTTTGTTTGTATTGAATTATATATTTCAAAAAATAAATGTTTGTATTCCTCCCCCTCTCCCTCCCCATCATGTTCTGCCACTTGAACTAAAAAAAATCTCTTACAGCTGCCCTTCCTTGTTTTTTGATGCTGAGGTCAAAAGTCACAATTGGACTCCCACACTTTTCAGATGCAGGCTCTGACAATGATAATTTAAATTGTTTTTTGGGCAATAAACTCATCTGTTCAAAAGAATTAACTTATAAATAATATTGTTTGAAAAAATTGAAACCATGAATCTTGCAACATTTATAGGAAAGATTCAACACTTGAAACTCACCTATCTAAATGAAAGGCAGCTATTTCGGCGTTGTGTCTCTCAATGTCAGAGAAATAAAAATGATCCGGTAGTGTTTCATACTCTCTAGGTACTCTGAAATGAAAGAAGATCAATTAAAAAATGATTAATCTGCAACAATTGTGGAGGACAGAATTCGTGTGACACCTCGAAATTTGACAATAATGGAAAGGATTTTTTTTTTTATATTAAACTCTGATATGATGAGACCTACTTACAGTATTTTGAATTATCATACCTAATGCATAATTTATATTTAAAATAAAAAAAACACAAATTGTGTGATGTCATCGACCAATTTCTAATATTCAATCTTCTAGCAAAACAGATTGAAGGATAGTAGGCCTAGCTGGATTTTAAAAACAAATTTTTAAACTTGATTGTAATATACCAATAAGTATATCGCTAGGCGAAATGAGATGAAAATTGTGAATTTCTGATGCACGCAGGATGTTGACATTGTGAGCTGAGATGTATTAAATATAAGCATATTGCTTTGTTATATCTACAATACAACCGTGGCCTGAAGAGTTGGGATAAAAAATAAAATAAAACACTCCAAGAATTTCAACAACATTGCCCCCCTTTCAACTGCCTTGCCCCCTTTCAACAGCCTTGCCCCCTTTCAACAGTTCAATGTTGTGCACTGTGCAAGAAATTTGTTTAAGTGCGCCTTGATCAAGGAGATTCGAAAAGAGCTACGTCAGACAGCGGCATCTTGCAGAATGTTGTCAAAGGCATTTTGGTTGCGACAGAAGAGGTAAGGTAAGGATCGATCAGGAGATTTGTCCCACGTACTTAATTGGCTAAATTGGCAATTACTTTTAATTTAATAATTTACTTTTGTATCAAACTTTGACTAATTATATCTACATTCCTAATTATACATGATCTACCAAGGATGCACTCAACTATTACACCACCATTCTCACAACAGCTTCCTGTCAAACCCACTGAAATTCAAAGGAAACAGAAAGCTGAGCTATTCAAAACTTTTCTACACAAAATATTACTTAACTTTGCATATTTTTCTTTTTGCCTAATGGGCCACATGACTGATGTATATATGGACAGGTGGTAATTTATCAATGTCAGAAATGATCCAAATCATTAGAAATCACAACATTATAATACACAAGGCAAAATAGCTCAAAGAACATGCAACAAAAGTTACACGGAGCTTTGTTGAATCAGTACTTTGTACTAATGGCTGCTAGTTTAAATGCATGCACCCAGGATTGTAACTGTCAGGGTGGAAGGTGCAAGCAGAAGGTGGGAGGTAAATATCTTCCCAGCTTCATAAACAAATTTTAGATTTCCAAATATGCTAAAACTGAGACAAATTAAATCCTCTAATACACTCACTATATTACATTTACAACACAGACAACATTCTTGAAAATAAATACTATAGGTAACATTTCAAGGACCATTACAAACATCAGCCTATCTTATTAATCTAACTTCACACACACCCAGTGGTGTAAGCTGCAGCGTCCACACACAGCATGCCCAGTGGTGTAAGCTGCAGCTTCCACACACAGCATGCCCAGTGGTGTAAGCTGCAGCTTCCACACCCAGTGGTGTAAGCTGCAGCTTCCACACCCAGTGGTGTAAGCTGCAGCTTCCACACCCAGTGGTGTAAGCTGCAGCTTCCACACCCAGTGGTGTAAGCTGCAGCTTCCACACCCAGTGGTGTAAGCTGCAGCTTCCACACCCAGTGGTGTAAGCTGCAGCTCCCACACCCAGTGGTGTAAGATGCAGCTTCCAGAAATTGAGGGATCCAACCGTGACTTTTGATGTTTACGTTCAAAACAAGGGAAGGGATATCTAAGGGACCTTAGCATTAATTCTAAAAAGATGTACAGGGTCCAGACCCCCCCCCCCTCCCTCCCCTACGGTTACACATACAATACATATCTGTATGTGATAAATACCCAAACTGGACATACTACAATTACCAAACTCATATTGATTGCATCTTACCTTAGGAAATGTGACATTTAAGACGTATGCGATTATCATCTGCAATAATCCTTCTTAGCTCTTGTAGTATTTGAAACTAATTGGAAAATTGGAAAATTAATTTTGATATCATATGAAATATAAGGTCACTGATAGTCTAGATTTAAATAAGCAACGGGAAAGAGTTCAATTTAAGCAGAAAGGCCTTTGAATGTCAGAAATTATGATTTTGGGTTACGGCATTGACAAGATTTAAAGGCGGCAAGGGGTATTTTCCTTCTTTTTTTTTTTTTTTTTTTTTTTGGGAATTTAGGATTGTATCGTCGCTACCACCACTGCTGCCCCACCTTAACCATTCCCCCCTCCCTTTCCTCACTTTCAGTGGTCAAATCCCACTTATGGTTTGTGGCTGATCAAAGTTTGATTGATTTATATGTCATGCTCAATTTGACGGGTGCAGATAGGAAAGCTCAAAATATTTATGTAATTACTTTCCTAATTTGAAGATATCTCTAATTATGATGAGGAATTCAATTCTTATTAGAATTCAGGGTAAGGTAAAGACTCATAGATTTCGGGAAAGGTAGAGACTCATAGAATTCAGAGTAAGGTAAAGACTCATATAATTCAGAGTAAGGTAAAGACTCATAGAATTCAGAGTAAGGTACAGACTCATAGAATTCAGGGTAAGGTAAAGACACATAGAATTCAGGGTAAAGTAAAGACTCATATAATTCAAACTAAGGTAAAGACTCATAGAATTCAGGGTAAGGTAAAGACTCGTAGAATTCAGGGTAAGGTAAAGAATAATAGAATTCAGGGTAAAATAAGGCATCATAGAATTCAGGGTAAGGTTAAAACTCATAGAATTCAGGGTAAGGTAAAACTCATAGATTTTAGGGTATGGCAAAGACTCATATAATTTAGAGTAAGGTAAAGGACTCATATAATTCCGGGTAAGGTAAAGACTCATAAAATTCAGGGTGAAGTAAAGACTCATAACATTTAGAGTAAGGTAAAGAAAGACTCATAGAATTGAGGGTATGGTAAAGACTCATAGAATTTAGGGTAAGATAAAGACTTACCGAATTTAGGGTATGGTAAAGACTCATAGAGTTCAGGGTATGGTTAAACCTCATAGAATTCAGGGTAGGGTAAAGACTCATAGAATTCAGGGTATGCTAAAGACTCATAGAATTCAGGGTATGGTAAAAACTCATAACATTCAGGGTATGGTAAAGACTCTTGAAATTCAGGGTATGCTAAAGACTCATAAAAATTAGGGTATGGTAAAAACTCATAGAATTCAGGGTATGGTAAAAACTTATAGAATTCAGGGTAAGGTAAAGACTCATATAATTCAGGGTAAGGTAAAGACTCATAGAATTCGGGGTAAAGTAAAAACACATGGAATTTAGGGTATGGTAAAGAATTATATAATTCAGGGTAAGGTTAAAACTCATAGAATTCAGGGTATGCTAAAGACTTATAGAATTCAGGGTAAGGTAAAGACTCAGAATTCAGGGTAAGGTAATGACTCATAGAACTCAGGGTATCGTAAAGCCTCATAGAATTCAGGGTAAGGTAAAGATTCATAAAATTCAGGGTATGCTAAAGACTTATAGAATTCAGGGTATGGTAAAGACTCATAGAATTCAGGGCAAGGTAAATTCTCATAGAATTCAGGTCATGGTAGAAACTCATAGAATTCAGAGTAAGGTAAAGACTTATAGAATTCAGGGTAAGATAAAGCACCATCGAATTCAGGGTAAGGTTAAAATCCATAGAATTCAGGGTACGGTCAAAGTCATAGAATTCAGGGTATGCTAAAGACTCATAGAATTCAGGGTAAAATAAAGACTCTTAAACTTCAGAGTAAGGTAAAGAAAGACTCATAGAATTCAGGGTAAGGTAGAGACTCATAGGATTCAGGGTATGGTAAATACTCATAGAATTCATAGTAAGGTAAAGACTCATAGAATTCATAGTAAGGTAAAGACTCATAGAATTCAGGGTATGGTAAAGCCTCATAGAATTCAGGGTATGGTAAAGCCTCATAGAATTTAGGGTAAGGTAAAGACTCATAGAATTCAGGGTAAGTAAAGACTCATAGAATTCAGGGTAAAGTAAAGACTCATATAATTCAAACTAAGGTAAAGACTCATAGAATTCAGGGTAAAGTAAAGACTCGTAGAATTCAGGGTAAGGTAAAGACTCATAGAATTCAGAGTGAAGAAAAAAGAATTCAGGGTATGGTAAAGAATACTAGAATTCAGGGTAAAATAAGGCATCATAGAATTCAGGGTAAGGTTAAAACTCATAGAATTCAGGGTAAGGTAAAACTCATAGATTTCAGGGTATGGCAAAGACTCATATAATTTAGAGTAAGGTAAAGACTCATATAATTCCGGGTAAGGTAAAGACTCATAGAATTCAGGGTGAAGTAAAGACTCATAAAATTCAGAGTAAGGTAAAGAAAAACTCATAGAATTGAGGGTATGGTAAAGACTCATAGAATTTAGGGTAAGATAAAGACTTACCGAATTTAGGGTATGGTAAAGACTCATAGAGTTCAGGGTATGGTTAAACCACATAAAATTCAGGGTAGGGTAAAGACTCATAGAATTCAGGGTATGCTAAAGACTCATAGAATTCAGGGTATGGTAAAAACTCATAAAATTCAGGTAAGGTAAAGACTCATAGAATTCAGGGTATGCTAAAGACTCGTTGAATTCAGGGTATTGTAAAGACTCATAGAATTCAGGGTAAGGTAAATTATCATAGAATTCAGGGTATGGTAAAGACTCATAGAATTTAGAGTAAGGTACAGACTCATAAAATTCAGGGTAAGAAAAAGCATCATAGAATTCAGGGTAAGGTAAAGAAAGACTCATAGAATTAAGGGTATGGTAAAAACTCATAGAGTTCAGAGTAAGGTAAAGACTCATAGAATTTAGGGTATGGTAAAGACTAATAAAAATTAGGGTATGGTAAAAACTCATAGAATTCAGGGTATGGTAAAAACTAATAGAATTCAGGGTAAGGTAAAGACTCATATAATTCAGGGTAAGGTAAAGACTCATAGAATAAGGGGTAAAGTAAAAACACATGGAATTTAGGGTATGGTAAAGAATCATATAATTCAGGGTAAGTTAAAACTCATAGAATTCAGGGTATGCTAAAGACTAATAGAATTTAGGGTAAGGTAAAGCCTCAAAATTCAGGTTAAGGTAAAGACTCATAGAACTCAGGGTATCATAAAGCCTCATAGAATTCAGGGTAAGGTAAAGATTCATAAAATTCAGGGTATGCTAAAGACTTATAGAATTCAGGGTATGGTAAAGACTCATAGAATTCAGAGTAAGGTAAATTCTCATAGAATTCAGGTCATGGTAAAAACTCATAAAATTCAGAGTAAGGTAAAGACTTATAGAATTCAGGGTAAGATAAAGCACCATCGAATTCAGGGTAAGATTAAAATCCATAGAATTCAGGGTACGGTCAAAGTTATAGAATTCAGGGTATGCTAAAGACTCATATAATTCAGGGTAAAGTAAAGACTCTTAAAATTCAGAGTAAGGTAAAGAAAGACTCATAGAATTCAGGGTAAGGTAGAGACTCATAGGATTCAGGGTAAGGTAAAGACTAATAGAATTCAGGGTAAAGTAAAGACTCGTAGAATTCAGGGTAAGATAAAGACTCATAGAATTCAGAGTATGGTAAAGCCTCATAGAATTCAGGGTATGGTAAAGCCTCATAGAATTTAGGGTAAGGTAAAGACTCATAGAATTCAGGGTAAAGTAAAGACTTATATAATTCAAACTAAGGTAAAGACTCATAGAATTCAGGGTAAAGTAAAGACTCGTAGAATTCAGGGTAAGGTAAAGACTCATAGAATTCAGAGTGAAGAAAAAAGAATTTAGGGTATGGTAAAGAATAATAGAATTCAGGGTAAAATAAGGCATCATAGAATTCAGGGTAAGGTTAAAACTCATAGAATTCAGGGTAAGGTAAAACTCATAGATTTCAGGGTATGGCAAAGACTCATATAATTTAGAGTAAGGTAAAGACTCATATAATTCCGGGTAAGGTAAAGACTCATAGAATTCAGGGTGAAGTAAAGACTCATAAAATTCAGAGTAAGGTAAAGAAAGACTCATAGAATTGAGGGTATGGTAAAGACTCATAGAATTTAGGGTAAGATAAAGACTTACCGAATTTAGGGTATGGTAAAGACTCATAGAGTTCAGGGTATAATTAAACCTCATAAAATTCAGGGTAGGGTAAAGACTCATGGAATTCAGGGTATGCTAAAGACTCATAGAATTCAGGGTATGGTAAAAACTCATAAAATTCAGGTAAGGTAAAGACTCATAGAATTCAGGGTATGCTAAAGACTCGTTGAATTCAGGGTATGGTAAAGACTCATAGAATTCAGAGTAAGGTAAAGAAAGACTCATAGAATTCAGGGTATGGTAAAGACTCATAGAATTCAGTGTAAAGCAAAGATTTAAAAACTTGGTGTACCCCTTCAAGTTATGAGAGACAAAACAAAAAAAATTGGCATTACAAAATACGAAGGTTGCTCAGTCATAAATTACAGAGTAGCATACTGATGCTTGAAATAAAATTGAAAAATCAATAAAATGGTTGATTTTTAACAGATTTTACTAAAACATTTTGCCATGTTCATGTTTTCAATAGAATTAAAAGCAATGTAGCCAAATTGTTAATTCTACAATGGATGTAGAGTTACCTGTAGCCAAATTGTTAATTCTACAATGGATGTAGAGTGTTACCTGTAGCCAAATTGTTAATTCTACAATGGATGTAGAGTTACCTGTAGCCAAATTGTTAATTCTACAATGGATGTAGAGTTACCTGTAGCCAAATTGTTAATTCTACAATGGATGTAGAGTTACCTGTAGCCAAATTGTTAATTCTACAATGGATGTAGAGTTACCTGTAGCCAAATTGTTAATTCTACAATGGATGTAGAGTGTTACCTGTAGCCAAATTGTTAATTCTACAATGGATGTAGAGTGTTACCTTCATGCTTCATACATGTACATAGACCTTACAAAATTATAAAATAAACCAATCTTCCTCCTCCATGTAACCATGAAACTATTTAGCTTTATTTTTCCAGTACGTTTTGCATTTATTTTTCCAGTATGTTCTGCATTTCTCAAACACTATTCAAAACAAACTGAATGATTAACATAGGCCTTCTTGTGCTGATAAACTTGTGAATTAATTTTCTGTATACATTATTGATCAGATGTTCTCAGTCTCAGCTATGTTTTCAGGTCAATATGAGAGGCCCTAGAATAGAAGTGGTTTCCTTTACAGCGCTATTGCTTCCTAATCCAATTAGAGCCCTTCCATCCCTTCTTCAAAAGTTTATCAGCAAACTTCCCTCAAAGTCATATTTTTGGCAGAAGGGCGACTTGAGAAATAAAATCAAGTCATAATGGGACAAACAAGACATTGATTTCTGGCTCACTCTATGAAGGCAGTGAAAATCTAGCAGTGGCATAGGAATAAAGGGAATGCTGACAATACCTGCCCATAGATAGGACCATTGGTAGACCAATTTTATGTGTCCCTATCAATTTAATCTTAGAATTAGACATATGAGAGTATACATGTAATTTGTCTGCCTGCGACATAAAAGGTGGGGTTAATTCAATACTCAAAGGTTAGTATGTGCAAAAATGTAATGCAATGCAAACAAATACACACAAACACAGAACTTGAGCAAGCTTACATCAATCAACGGGTCTTCAGACAAGATACTAAAATTTGTGTTAATGATACAGGAAACTTACCAAACAGATGGAGTGCTCTGTGAGTGAACCAAGTATCAAGATATAACAGCTTAGTTCAGTGAAGGTTCACTGCAATACGCAACGTTGAGTGAACCAAGTATCAAGATATAACAGCTTAGTTCAGTGAAGGTTCACTGCAATACGCAACGTTTTCTGTTTTCTTTCACATATTTGCAAATTCTCGACCTTTGAATATTGACACAAAATGTGACTAGTGATTGCATTCTCAGTGATCAGGTAACAACTATTTAAATTAGATTCATATTTTGTGCTCATTGTTTTAAAGATCAATACCTTCCTTACTTGTAATATCCTAAATTACTTTCAAGATGTTCATATAGCTATGAAAGTTAAACAAATTTATGAAGTTGTGCAAACAGGAAATAGGTATTAGGTGCATGCAACCAAATACTGTTTGCAAGGTACTGTGCTTCTTCTTAATGCAATGAATACGTTGCTAATTTTGGTTAATTCAAAGAATTAGCTCTTTGGTTAATTCAAGAGATGATTTAGATTATTGTAACAGATATACAGCTATATAGAGCTCTATAGTATAACATTGAATGTTAAATTCTATTGCTGGAGTAAAACATAAAAATCGGTGAATACTTCATTTTGTCCATTCTTTTTTAAGTATATTCAAATGACTAAACTATCTCTCGAATATAATTCATAACTAATAGCTACCATTGGCCCATTTGGCTACCATTGACCCATTTGGCTACAGTTGACCCATTTAGCTACCATTGGACCATTTAGCTACCATTGGCCCATTTCAAGCTTTCCACCAAAAATGCAGTTTTAAAAAGAAACATGTAAGTCATTCAATCTTGATGAAGTTAAAATTTCTACGCTGCTATGTTTAAAAATTGGTTTGCCACAAGATAAATAACTAAACTACCATTTGAAAGAACTGAACAATCAAATTAACTAACTAACTGACTAAATACATACGCTTTGCTTGTCTCTAAATTCTTTTAACCAAAGCTCATACAAATATTTCTTTCATCAAGCAGAATGTTAAGTGTAGCTTGATCAATCACCTAAAAACTTCAATTAATTACAAACAAATTATATTCTTTTAAGCCTAAAGATAAGTTTTTGAGATACATTTTCCCAAAACACATCACTGGCAAATGGTTCAGTTACTACTATCATTCCTTATTGTTATCAGAGCAGTCGGCAACTGTCATCCCTTTATCTTTTATTACCTCCGTAGGGCAAAACACTCCATGGAAAAATTCAATCAATTATATCAAGGGAGTTGTAAATTCTTGTGACGAACTGAGTGGCATTTTCATCAGTTGAAAGGAAAAACAGAAAATAAAGGAAGAAATAAAGAAGGAGCAACGCATATGCTAGGGAGAAGGATGCGGTCTGTTTAGATGGTTTGTTTCTACAGTACAGTGCAACATACAGAATATTCAAATTCATGGCATTTCAACGTAATATCATCATACTTGCCATTCCATCCAAGCCCACATGCTATTCCACACTGGCCCATATGCCATCCCACCTGAAATCCAGACGACATGCTGTCTCACATGTCATTACACTCTGTCCCCATGTCATCCCACCTTGTCCCACATGCCATCCCAGCCTGTCATAAATGCCATGACACTACCTTGTTTCATGTGCCACGCCACCCTGTCCCACATGCTATCCCACCCTGTCCTATGTGCCATGACACCATGTCCCACATTCAACAGTACCCTGTCCCACACGCCACCCTGTCCCATATGCCATCCCATCCCGTCCCCCATGCCATCCCATCCTCACCTTAATTCCTACATCTAACAATCATTCTACCATCTTCCACCCAACAGTATTTTCTCTCACTCGCATTCCCTCACTTCTATCAACACAAAATGCCCCATTCACCTACCATCCCCTTTCACCTGCCATCCCCTGTTTATCTACAAACCTCCATTCACCTGCCATCCTCTATTCCCTAACATGCCCCATTCACCGTATCATTCCCCATTCACCTACCATCCCTCATTCACCTACCATAATCCATTCATCTACTACCCTAACCCACCTTTTGCCGTCCACTCATCTACCAAATATACAGTTCTCTTAACCAATATATCATTCTAACCTTCAATATAATCACCACTCTCTCCATTGCACTACAGCTCCCCCCCCCCCCTCCCCAAGCATTAACTGAAATCTGACACTTCCAACAGAAACATGCTCAACTTTTTTCCCCCTTATAAACCAGATAGAGCTGATCTTTCTACCAAATCAGAATGAAAATTCAGTACAGAGTCAATTGCAGATAATCATGTCTATTATGTGTCCCTCTATTCAAGGCTATTTATTCGCAAGACACTTTATTATACAGTTCAGGAGCAACCCACAAAACTGGGTACTTTAAAATACCAAACAAACTGGGTAATTTTATGTATTACGTCGTCGCATGAGCCTACACATTTGACTAGCCCACAATAAACATACGGGGTTTCTCATTTTCCGCTCCGGATTGTCCATAATCTGTTTTGTTCATTTTCTCAAAAATGCAACGATGAATTTCAAAAAGCAGCGGCAGAAAGTTTGTCAGTTCTATTTACTATCCGTCTCCCAAATTTCAGGATATCCATTGAAATTTTAGACAATCTAGAGCGGAAAATGAGAAACCCATATGTTTAGTGTGGGCTTGTCAAATGTGTAGGCTCATGCGATGACGTAATACATAAAAGTACACAAATGTTTTGGGTATTTCAAAGTACCCAGTTCTTCGGGTTGCTTCCGAACTGTTATAAATTTCATTTAGTCGAGATCTACTATTCAACTCTTGTCATCCCAGAACAAATCCTTTTAAAGCTGCTATTCAAGTCTGGAATGCATTTCTTCTCTTGTATCTATTGAGGTCTGGTGACATGTAGCAGTGATTATGAAAGAACATTAAATATTGAGGTCTGGTGACATGTAGTAGTGATTACGAAGGGACATAAAATATTGAGGGCTGGTGACATGTAGCAGTGATTACGAAAGAACATCAAATATTGAGGGCTGGTGACATGTAGCAGTGATTACGTAAGAACATCAAATATTGAGGGCTGGTGACATGTAGCAGTGATTATGAAAGAACATAAAATATTGAGGGCTGGTGACATGTAGCAGTGACTATAGAAGAAAATAAAAAAATGAGGGCTGGTGACATGTACCAGTGATTACGTAAGAACATCAAATATTGAGGGCTGGTGACATGTACCAGTGATTATGAAAGAACAACAAATATCGAGGTCTGGTGACATGCACCAGTGATTATGAAAGAACATCAAATATCAAGGTCTGGTGACATGTACCAGTGATTATGAAAGAACATCAAATATCGAGGTCTGGTGACCTGAGAAGTGATTGTAAAAGTACATCAAATATCGAGGTCTGGTGACATGTACCAAGTGATTATGAAAGCACATCAAATATCGAGGTCTGGTGACATGTACCAGTGATTATGAAAGAACATCAAATATCAAGGTCTGGTGACATGCACCAGTGATTATGAAAGAACATCAAATATCAAGGTCTGGTGACATGTACCAGTGATTATGAAAGAACATCAAATATCGAGGTCTGGTGACCTGAGAAGTGATTGTAAAAGTACATCAAATATCGAGGTCTGGTGACATGTACCAGTGATTATGAAAGAACATCAAATATCGAGGTCTGGTGACCTGAGAAGTGATTGTAAAAGTACATCAAATATCGAGGTCTGGTGACCTGAGAAGTAATTGTAAAAGTACATCAAATATCGAGGTCTGGTGACCTGAGAAGTGATTATGAAAGAACATCAAATATTGAGGTCTGGTGACATGTACCAGTGATTATGAAAGAACATCAAATATCGAGGTCTGGTGACATGCAGAAGTGATTATGAAAGAACATCAAATATTGAGGTCTGGTGACATGCAGAAGTGATTATGAAAGAACATCAAATATTGAGGTCTGGTGACATGCAGAAGTGATTATGAAAGAACATCAAATATCGAGGTCTGGTGACATGTACCAGTGATTATGAAAGAACATCAAATATTGAGGTCTGGTGACATGTAGCAGTGATTATGAAAGAACATCAAATATCGAGGTCTGGTGACATGCAGAAGTGATTATGAAAGAACATCAAATATTGAGGTCTGGTGACATGCAGAAGTGATTATGAAAGAACATCAAATATTGAGGTCTGGTGACATGCAGAAGTGATTATGAAAGAACATTAAATATTGAGGTCTGGTGACATGCAGAAGTGATTATGAAAGAACATCAAATATTGAGGTCTGGTGACATGCAGAAGTGATTATGAAAGAACATCAAATATCGAGGTCTGGTGACATGTACCAGTGATTATGAAGGAACATCAAATATCGAGGTCTGGTGACATGCAGAAGTGATTATGAAAGAATATCAAATATTGAGGTCTGGTGACATGCAGAAGTGATTATGAAAGAACATCAAATATTGAGGTCTGGTGACATGCAGAAGTGATTATGAAAGAACATTAAATATTGATTCAAAGGAACGCGGGAGATGATCAGCTACTCCCTTTCATTTTGTGATCATTTTTATAAAGATACAAATTGTTTAGTCGTCTCCATGCGGTATTCTTTGTCGCCTCTATCGTTAGCCTGTGTCTATATATACGGAGGCATAAGCGGATTTAAAAATACCATATTTACGGAGATTAAATAATGCATGCGTGTCTCCGTAAACATTATATTTTAGTACATACAGTTGGCCTACACTGCATTGACATCAAACTTGTCACCTCACATAGCCCGTATACATACAGGACATCACACTTGTCATCTCACATAGGCTGTATACATACAGGACATCAAACTTGTCACCTCACATAGGCTGTATACATACAGGACATCACACTTGTCATCTCACATAGGCTGTACACATACAGGACATCACACTTGTCATCTCACATAGGCTGTATACATACAGGACATCAAACTTGTCATCACACATAGGCTGTATACATACAGGACATCACACTTGTCATCTCACATAGGCTATATACATACAGGGCATCACACTTGTCATCACACATAGGCTGTATACATACAGGACGTCACACTTGTCATCTCACATAGGCTGTACACATACAGGACATCACACTTGTCATCTCACATAGGCTGTACACATACAGGACATCACACTTGTCATCTCACATAGGCTGTATACATACAGGACGTCACACTTGTCATCTCACATAGGCTGTATACATACAGGACATCACATTTGTCATCTCACATAGGCTGTATACATACAGGACGTCACACTTGTCATCTCACATAGGCTGTATACATACAGGACATCACAATTGTCATCTCACGTAGGCTGTATACATACAGGACATCACACTTGTCATCTCACATAGGCTGTATACATACAGGACATCAAACTTGTCACCTCACATAGGCTGTATACATACAGGACATCACACTTGTCATCTCACATAGGCTGTACACATACAGGACATCACACTTGTCATCTCACATAGGCCGTATACACACAGGACATCACACTTGTCATCTCACATAGGCTGTATACATACAGGACGTCACACTTGTCATCTCACATAGGCTGTATACATACAGGACATCACATTTGTCATCTCACATAGGCCGTATACATACAGGACGTCACACTTGTCATCTCACATAGGCTGTATACATACAGGACATCACAATTGTCATCTCACGTAGGCTGTATACATACAGGACATCACACTTGTCATCTCACATAGGCTGTATACATACAGGACGTCACACTTGTCATCTCACATAGGCTGTATACATACAAGACATCACATTTGTCATCTCACATAGGCCGTATACATACAGGACGTCACACTTGTCATCTCACATAGGCTGTATACATACAGGACATCACACTTGTCATCTCACATAGGCTGTATACATACAAGACATCACACTTGTCATCTCAAATAGGCTGTATACATACAGGACATCACACTTGTCATCTCACATAGGCTGTATACATACAAGACATCACACTTGTCATCTCACATAGGCTGTATACATACAGGACATCACACTTGTCATCTCACATAGGCTGTATACATACAGGACGTCACACTTGTCATCTCACATAGGCTGTATACATACAGGACATCACATTTGTCATCTCACATAGGCTGTATACATACAGGACATCACACTTGTCATCTCACATAGGCTGTATACATACAGGACATCACACTTGTCATCTCACATAGGCTGTATACATACAAGACATCACACTTGTCATCTCAAATAGGCTGTATACATACAGGACATCACACTTGTCATCTCACATAGGCTGTATACATACAAGACATCACACTTGTCATCTCACATAGGCTGTATACATACAGGACATCACACTTGTCATCTCACATAGGCTGTATACATACAGGACGTCACACTTGTCATCTCACATAGGCTGTATACATACAGGACATCACACTTGTCATCTCACATAGGCTGTATACATACACGACATCACACTTGTCATCTCACATAGGCTGCATACATACAGGACATCACACTTGTCATCTCACATAGGCTGTATACATACAGGACATCACACTTGTCATCTTACATAGGCTGTATACATACAGGACGTCACACTTGTCATCTCACATAGGCTGTACACATACACGACATCACACTTGTCATCTCACATAGGCTGTATACTCACAGGACATCACACTTGTCATCTCACATGAGCTGTATACATACAGGACATCACAATTGTCATCTCACCTAGGCTGTATACATACAGGGCATCACACTTGTCATTTCACATAGGCTGTATACATACAGGACATCACACTTGTTATCTCACATAGGCTGTATACATAAAAGACATCACACTTGTCATCTCACATAGGCCGTATACACACAGGACATCACACTTGTCATCTCACATAGGCTGCATACATACAGGACGTCACACTTGTCATCTCACATAGGCTGTACACATACACGACATCACACTTGTCATCTCACATAGGCTGTATACATACAGGACGTCACACTTGTCATCTCACATAGGCTGTATACATACAGGACATCACACTTGTCATCTCACATAGGCTGTATACATACAGGACATCATACTTGCCATCACACATATGCTGTATACATACAGGACGTCACACTTGTCATTTCACATAGGCTGTATACATACAGGACATCATACTTGCCATCACACATAGGCTGTATACATACAGGACATCACACTTGTCATTTCACATAGGTTGTATACATACAGGACGTCACACTTGTCATCTCACATAGGCTGTATACATACAGGACATCATACTTGCCATCACACATAGGCTGTATACATACAGGACATCACACTTGTCATTTCACATAGGCTGTATACATACAGGACATCACACTTGTCATCTCACATAGGCTGCATACATACAGGACATCACACTTGTCATCTCACATAGGCTGTATACATACAGGACATCACACTTGTCATCTCACATAGGCTGTATACATACAGGACGTCACACTTGTCATCTCACATAGGCTGTACACATACACGACATCACACTTGTCATCTCACATAGGCTGTATACATACAGGACATCACACTTGTCATCTCACATAGGCTGTATACATACAGGACATCACACTTGTCATCTCACATAGGCTGTATACATACAGGACATCATACTTGCCATCACACATAGGCTGTATACATACAGGACGTCACACTTGTCATCTCACATAGGCTGTATACATACAGGACATCACACTTGTCATCTCACATAGGCTGTCATCTCACATAGGCTATAGGACATCACACTTGTCATCTCACATAGGCTGTATACACACAGGACATCACACTTGTCATCTCACATGAGCTGCATACATACAGGACATCACACTTGTCATCTCACATAGGCTGTATACATACAGGACATCACACTTGTCATCTCACATAGGCTGTATACATACAGGACATCACACTTGTCATCTCACATAGGCTGTATACACACAGGACATCACACTTGTCATCTCACATGAGCTGCATACATACAGGACATCACACTTGTCATCTCACATAGGCTGTATACATACAGGACATCACACTTGTCATCTCACATAGGCCGTATACACACAGGACATCACACTTGTCATCTCACATGAGCTGCATACATACAGGACATCACACTTGTCATCTCACATAGGCTGTATACATATAGGACGTCACACTTTTTATGAAAAAGAAGGAGAGAAGTTCCCTACTAAAATTATAAAATTGCAGGGTTTTCGGGTTCCAGGAAGAAATCAAATAACATGTCCTCATTTTCACTGTATATCAAAAGAAACAAACTTGAACATCTCACATGTTTGACCATGGAGCTGTAAATGGAGTTCCATGGTTTGTCAGAAGATAAAAGGAAACTAACAAACCTGGTGTAAATCCAGGAATCTGTTACCCTGGTGGTAAATCTGGCCCATTAATGTTATGCTTAAATTAAACATCTAATACTATATGGCTACTTGAGTTTACCCTTATGAAACTTGTAGAACAATATAAAATCTATTTGCTTGTAACAAAGATTTATATGTTTGGTAGGGGTAGGCTTAAATTTCTCTTTTTTCAATTGCACTTATTAATGTTCAAGAATAGGGATCGAGTGCTTTACTAGCTAAGCTGCTGGAGATTTTGAAGCACTCCTTTTACAACATCCATTGTATTAAATATAGACTAATTACTTTCGTCTTTTTTGAGACTTTTATCCATTGGTTTATTTGCTTGTCTTGCAATGGTGTGAAGAAACAAATGAATTGGTTTATTTGCTTGTCTTGCAATGGTGTGAAGAAACAAATGAATTAATTGATTTGCTTATCTTGCAATGGTGTGATGAAACAAATGACTTGGTTTATTTGCTTGTCTTGTAATGGTGAGAAAAAACAAATGAATTGGTGTATTTGCTTGTCTTGCAATGGTGTGAAGAAACATATGAATTGGTTTATTTGCTTGTCTTGCAACGGTTTGAAGAAACACATGAATTGGTTGATTTGCTTGTCTTGCAATGGTCAAAAGAAACAAATGAATTGGTTTATTTGTTTGTCTTGTAATGGTGTGAAGAAACAAATGAATCGGTTCATTTGCTTGTCTTGTAACGGTTTGAAGAAACACATGAATTGGTTGATTTGCTTGTCTTGCCATCAATGGTGCGAAGAAACAAACGAATTGGTTTATTTGCTTGTCTTGTAATGATGTAAAGAAACAAATGAATTGGTTCATTTGCGTGTCTTGTAACGGTTTGAAGAAACACATGAATTAGTTGATTTGATTGTCTTGCAATGGTGTGAAGAAACAAATGAATTGGTTTATTTGCTTGTCTTATAATGGAGAAGAAACACATGAATTGTTTTATTTGCTTGTCTTGTAATGGTGTGAAGAAACACATGAAATGGTTGAATTGCTTGTCTTGCAATGGTCAGAAGAAACAAATAAATTGGTTTACTTGTTTGTCTTGTAATGGTGTGAAGAAAAAATGAATTGATTTATGTGCTTGTCTTGCAATGGTGTGATGAAAAAAATGATTTGGGGGAATTGGTTTATTTGCTTGCCTTGTAATGGTGTGAAAAAACAAAGGAATTGGTGTATTTGCTTGCCTTGTAATGGTGTGAAAAAAAATGAATTTGTTTATTTGCTTGTCTTGCAATGGTGTGAAAAAACAAAGCAATTGGTTTATTTGCTTGTCTTGCAATGGTATAAAGAAACGAATGAATTGGTTTATTTGCTTGTCTTGCAATGCTCAGGAGAAACAAATAAATTGGTTTATTTTCTTGTCAAGTAATGATGTGAAGAAACAAATGAATTGGTTTATTTGCTTGTCTTGGTATGGAGAAACAAATGAATTGGTATATTTGTTTGTCATGCTGTGAAGAAACAATATTAATTGGTTTATTTGCTTGTCTTGCAATGGTGGATGAAACAAATGAATTGGTTTATTCGCTTGTCTTGCTGTGAAGAAACAATATCAATTGGTTTATTTGCTTGTCTTGCAATGGTGTGATGAAACAAATTAATTGGTTTACTTGCTTGTCTTGCAATGGTGTGAAGAAACAAATCAATTAATTAATTGTTTTAATATTTCAGTTACTACAAGTGTAATTGTTTTATTATTTCAATCAATACAAGAGTAATTGTTTTAACATTTCAGTTACTACAAGTTTAATTGTTTTAATATTTCAGTTACTACAAGTGTAATTGTTTTAATATTTCACTCACTACAAGTGTAATTGTTTTAATATTTCAGTTACTCGAGT
>JAIGNY010000936.1:490000-492500 GCA_020152595.1 Chiridota heheva
GGAGATTATGACTAAGAGAAATAAGTGCTACAGCTGACAGATATAAGAGGGTAAATCAGAATATTTGGGGTACACAAGTTGTATAAAGATTTTGATTGTTAAAAACCAAAAAGTTAGCTTCAAGCAATCAATTCAAATTCAAAAGTGCCACTTAACAATTACCGTATATGAAACCTATCCTCAGTAAAATCTTTCACTGAATCAAAAAGTAGACACAAATTTCTTTAGGTTCATTTTATTGCCCAATCAAAAGGTAAATTGTTGTAAGATCTCCCTCTTGGTCAAGATTTTACATGCATAGCCCATTCCAAGTCGTTTTATTTGGGAGCATTATACAAACAGCTTATCCAACAGGGCCTTAGGTCAATCCAGAACAAAAGTAAACAATAAACCTCACTATGATAATATCCCACCTTGAAAAGTTATGAAAATTCTAACAAAAATTACCGTAATGTAAACAAAGTGCTGTTTTGTGGGTGCTTGCATTTATTTACACCTAAGAATTATGACTTCATACACAAGAACTATTAAAGAGGCCTGGACCCATTTTAAAAAAGGGCTTTGAAAGGAATAAATAAAAAATGTCCGTAGGCCTATATGTTTGTGTGGGTGGATGCGTGTGGGTTAATGGATGTGTGGGTGGATGTGAGAGAGACAGTCCATATTATCTGCACAAAATGTGGGGTTAAAAACTGAGCAAAAACAAGTACTTTGGGGTGGCACTTAGGATTGTTTCCCTTCCTGAATCAGTCAAGGAAGATGTCATCCCTCCCACTAAACCCATAAGCTCCTCCCGCCCCACTCATAAGCTCCTCCCTCCCATGCAAGCCACCCATAATCTTCTCTCCCCAAGTGCCCACAATCCCCTCCCCCTCCCGCCCCACCCATCCACAAGCACCACCAATACACAAATACGCATTGAACAAGCCATCCATTCGCATGCCCATTAAACAAGCCATCCATTCACATGCCCATTGAACTAGCCATACATTCACATGCCCATTAAACAAGCCATCCATTCACATGCCCAATAAACAAGCCATCCATTCACATGCCCATTAAACAAGCCAAACATTCACATGCCCGTTAAACAAGCCATCCATTCGCATGCCCATTAAACAAGCCATCCATTCACATGCCCATTGAACTAGCTATACATTCACATGCCCATTAAACAAGCCATCCATTCACATGCCCATTAAACAAGCCATCCATTCGCATGCCCATAAATAAGCCATCCATTCACATGCCCATTAAACTAGCCATACATTCACATGCCCATTAAAGTAGCCATACATTCACATGCCCATTACAAAAGCCATCCATACACATGCCCATTAAATTAGCCATCTATTCACATGCCCATTAAACTAGCCATACATTCACATGCCCATTGAACTAGCTATACATTCACATGCCCATTAAACTAGCCATCCATTCACATGCCCATTGAACAAGCCATCCATACACATGCCCATTAAACAAGCCATCCATTTACATGCCCATTATTAACTAGCAATACATTCACATGTCCATTGAACTAGCCCATAAACAACATTACACATGCCCATTTATACACAATGTCCATTGAATCCATTCACATGCCCATTGAACAAGCCATCCATTCACATGCCTATTAAACAAGCCATCCATTCACATGCCCATTAAACTAGCCATACATTCACATGCCCATTGAACTAGCTATACATTCACATGCCCATTGAACAAGCCATCCATTCACATGCCCTTTAAACTAGCCATTCATTCACATGCCCATTGAACAAGCCATCCATACACATGCCCATTAAACAAGCCATCCATTCACATGCCCATTAAACTAGCCATACATTCACATGCCCATTAAACTAGCCATACATTCACATGCCCATTAAACTAGCTATACATTCACATGCCCATTGAACTAGCCATACATTCACATGCCCATTAAACTAGCCATCCATTCATGCCCATGCATCCATTGAATCCATTCACATGCCCATTGAATCCATACACATGCCCATTGAACAAGCCATCCAAACAAGCCATCCATTCGCATGCCCATTGAACTATTGCCAAACATACACCCACACACACAGCATCAGGTCTGTAACCCTTTTTTGATTGATAATATATAATACACTGGAAATTTATAATGAAAAATTATTTCTTAAATTGCAAAACAATTGTCAAACCCATTAAACTAGGCATCCATTCACATGCCCATTGAACAAGCCATCCATACACATGCCCATTAAACAAGCCATCCATTCACATGCCCATTGAACTAGCCATACATTCACATGCCCATTAAACAAGCCATCCATTCGCATGCCCATTTCTTATACACCAACCGATTGCCAAACATACACCCACACACACAGCATCAGGTCTGTAACCCTTTTTGATTGATAATATATAATACACTGGAAATTTATAATGAAAAATTATTTCTTAAATTGCAAAACAATTGTCAAATTGTTCGCTTTTCAAAATAAATTCC